>JAGDQP010007349.1:29320-58581 GCA_022664845.1 Lepisma saccharinum | reverse complement strand
CCAAATATCTCCAGGACACACGCCAAATATCTCCAGGACACACACGAAATATCTCCAGGACACATACCAAATATCTAAAGGACAATCATGAAATATCTCCAGGACACTCATCCAATATCTCCAGGATACCACTCAAATTTCTCCAGGACACCAACCAAATATCTTCAGGACACCAATCAAATATCTCCAAGGCACCAATCAAATATCTCCAGGACACCAATCATATATCACCAGGACGCCAAGAAATATCTCCAGGACACCAATCAAATATCTACAGGACAAAATCAAATATGTCCAGGACACCTATGAAAAATCTCAAGCAAACCTAGGAAATATCTCAAAGAACCTATGAAATATCTCAAGGAAACCTATGAAATATCACAAGGAAACCTAAGAAATATCATAAGGAAACAGAATGAAATATCTCAAGGAAACCATTGAAATATCTTAAGGAAACCAATCAAATAACTCAAGGAAACCTATGAAATAACTCAAGGAAACTTACGAAATATCTCAAGGAAACCAATGAAATGTCTCAAAGAAACCTACCTAATATCTCAAGGAAACTAATGAAATATCTCAGTGAAACCTAAAAGAAATCTCAACGAAACCTAGGAAATATCTCAAGGAAATCTAGGAAATATTTCAAAGAAACATATCAAATATCTGAAGGAAACACATCATATATGTCAAGGACTCAAATAAGTCCAGGAAAAGCATCATATATGTCAATTAAACCCATCATATATGTCAATTAAACAAATCATATATGTCAAGAAAAACTCATTATTAACGTCAAGGAAACTGATTCTTAATATCAAGGAAACTCATTATTAATGTCAAGGAAACTCATTATTAATGTCAAGGAAACGCATTATTAATGTCAAAGAAACTCACTATTATTGTGAAGGAAACTCATCGTATATATAAATTAAACTGATCTTATATGTCAAAGAAACACATCATATATGTCAAGGAAACTCATCATATATGTCATGGTACTGTCTCAAACCCCATCAACGCCCATTAAATATCTCAAAGACACCCATTAGATATCTCAAAAAACCATCAAATACCTCAAAGAAACCCATCAAATATCTAAAGGACACCCATCAAATATCTCCAGGACACTCATCAAATATCTTCAGGACGCTCATCAAATATCACCAGGAAAGTTATCAAATATCTCCAGGACAATCATCAAATATCTCCATTACACTCATCAAATCTCTCCAGGACAATCATCAATTATCTCCATTACACTCATCAAATATCTCCAGGACACTCATCAAATATCTCCAGGACACACATCAAATATCTCCAGGAGGCCAATCTAATATCTTCAGGACACACATCAAATATCTTCTGCACAATAATCAAATATCTCCATGACACACATAAAATATTTCCAAGACACCAGTCAAATATCTCCACGACACCAATCAATATCTCCGGGATACCAATTAAATATCTCCAGAAAACCTATCAAATATCTCCAGGACACCTATCAAATACCTCCAGGATACCAATCAAATATCTCCACGACGCCAATCAAATATCTCCAGGACACCAATCAAATATCTCCATGACACCAATCAATAATCTCCAGGACACCTATGAAATATCACAAGGAAACCTATTAAATATCTCAAATAAAAGTATGGAATATCTCAAGGACACCTATGAAATATCTCAAGAACACCTATGAAATATCTTAAGGAAAAGTATGGAATATCTCATGGAAAACTATGAAATATCTCTAGGAAGAATAGGAAATATCTCCAGGACACTTATAAATATCTCCAGGACACTCATGAAATATCTCCAGGACACCTTTCAAATATTTCTAGGACACCTATCAAGTAACTCGAGAACACCTATAGAATATCTCCAGGAAACCTAATCGAATATCTCCAGGACACCTATCAAATATCTCCAGGACACCCATCAAATATCTCCACGATACCAATCAAATATCTCCAGGAAAGAGGCAAATATCACCAAGACACCAATCAAATATCTCCAGGAAACCAATCAAATAACTCCAGGACATCAATCAAATATCTCCAGGACACCAATCCAATATCTCCAGGACACCTATGAAATATCGCAAAGAAACCAATTAAAAAATATCTCAAGGACACCCTTCAAATACTTCAAGGAAACCTATGAAATATCTTAAGAAAAAAACAAATGTCTAAGGAAACCAATGAAATATCTATACAAACCAATCAAATATCTAAGGAAACCAATGAAATATCTAAGGAAACCAATGAAATAACTCAAGGAAAAACATCCAGGACACACACCAAATATCTCCAACACACATATCAAATATCACCAGGACACATATCAAATATCACCAGGACATATCACAGATATATCCAGGACACCTATCAAATATCTCCAGGATACCAATAAATATATCCAGGATTCCAGTCAGATATCACCACGACACCAACCAAATATCTCAAGGACAGCAATCAAATATCTCCAGGGAACCAATCAAATATCTCCAGGACACCAACCAAATATCTCCAGGACACCAATCAAATATCTCCAGGCACCAGTCAAATATCTCCAAGTCACCTATGAAATATCTCAAGGTAATCTATCAAATATCTCAAATAAAAGTATGAAAAATCTCAAGTGCACCTATGAAATATCTAAAGTGCACCTATGAAATATCTCAAGGAAAAGTATGGAATATCTCATGGAAACCAATAAAATACCTCTAGGAAAAATATGAAATCTCAGGGAAACCTATGAAATATCTCAAGGAAGCCTATGAAATTTCTCAAGGAAAAAAAATGAATGTCTCAAGGAAACCGATTAAATATCCCAAGGAAACCAATGAAATATCTCAAGGAAACGAATGAAATATCGCAAGGAAACTAATGAAATATCTCAAGGACATCCATCAAATATCTCAAGGAAACCTATGAAATATCTCAAGGAAACCAATGAAATATCTCAAGGAAACCTACCAAATAGCTAAGGAAACCTATGAAATATCTCAACAAAACCTATGAAATATTGCAAGGGGACCCATGAAGTATCGCAAGGAAACCTATGAAGTATCGCAAGGAAACCAATGAAATATCTCAAGGACATCCTTCAAAAACCTCAAGGACACCCTTCAAATACTTCAAGGAAACCAATGAAATATCTCAAGGAAACCAATTAAATATCTAAGAAAGAGAAATCAAACATCTAAGGAAAGCTATGAAATATCTAAGTAAAATAATTAAATATCTAAGGAAACATATGAAATATCTAAGCAAACCTATGAAATATCTCAAGGAATTCTGTGAAATATCTCAAGGAATCCTAGGAAATATCTCAAGAAATCTTAGAAATTATCTAAAAAACCTATGAAATATCTCAAGGAAACCTAGGAAATATCTCAAGGAAACCTAGAAAATATCTCAAGGAACCCTATAAAATATCGCAAGGAAACCTATGAAATATCGCAAGGTAACCTATGAAATATCGCAAGGAAGCCAATGAAATATCTCAGGGAAACCAATGAAATATCACAAGGAAACCTGGGAAGTATCTCAAGGAAACCTAGTAAATATCGCAAGGAAACCATTTGAAATATTTCAGAGAAACATATCAAATATCTGAAGGAAAATCATCATATATGTCAAGGACCTAAGTATCTCCAGGAAAAAACATCTTATATATCAATTAAACCCGTCATATTTGTCAATTAAAGCCATCATATTTGTCAAGGAATCTCATCATATATGTGAAGGAAACTCATCGTATATATAAATTAAACAGATCTTATACGGCAAGGAAACTCATCATATATGTCAAGGAAATTCATCATATATGTCAAGGAAACTCATCATATATGTCATGGAACTGTCTCAAACCCCATGAACACCCATCAAATTTCTCCGGGTCACCCATCAAATATCTCAACGACACCCATTAAATATCTCAAAGACACCCATCAAATACCTCAAGGACAACCATCAAATATCTCGAGGACACTCAACAAATATCTCCAGGAGGCTCATCAAATATCTCCTGGAAACTCATCAAATATCTCCGTTACACTCATCAAATATCTCCAGTACACTCATCAAATATATCCAGGACGCACATCAAATATCTCCAGGAGGACAATAAAATATCTTGAGGACACACATCAAATATTTCCAAGACACCAATCAAATCTCTCAACGAGACCAATCAATATCTCCGGGATACCAATTAAATATCTCCAGGACACCTATCAAATATCTCCAGGATACCAACCAAATATCTCCAGGACACCAATCAAATATCTCCAGGACACCAATCAAATATCTCCAGGACACCAGTCAAATATCTCCAGGGCATCAATCAAATATCTCCAGCACACCAATAAAATATCTACAGGACACTAACCAAATATCTCCAGGACACCAATCAAATATCTCCAGGACACCAATAAAATATCTCCAGGACACCAATCAAATATCTCCAGGACACCAAGCATATATCTCCAGGACACCAAGCAAATATCTCCAGGACACCAAGCAAATATCTCAAGGAAACCTATCAAATATCTCAAGAAAATATATGGAATATCTCAAAGAAACCTATGAAGTATTTCAAGTACACCTATGAAATATCGCAAGGAAAAGTATTATTCATCTCATGGAAACCTATGAAATATCTCTAGGAAAAATATGAAATCTCAAGGAAACCTATGAAATATCTCGAACAAGCCTACGAAATTTCTCAAGGAAACCAATGAATGTCTCAAGGAAACCAATGAAATATCTCAAAGAAACCAATTAAATATCTCAAGGCAAGCAGTGAAATATGTCAAGGAGGAATAGCAAATATACAATGAAACCTAGGAAATATCTCAAAGAAGCATATCATACGTCTGAAGGAAACCCATCATATATGTCAAGTACTCAAATATATCCAGGAAACCCATCATATATGTCAATAGAACTCATCATATAAGTCAGTTAAACCCATCATATATGTCAACGAAACTCATCGTATATATCAAGGAAACTCATCTTATATGTCAAGGGAACTCATATATCAAGGAAACTCATCATATATGTCAAGGAGGTGTCTCCAATCCCATCAACACCCATTAATTATCACCAAGACACTAACCAAATATCTCCAGGACACCAATCATATATCTTCAGAACACCAATCCAATATCTCCATAACGGCTATGAAATATCGCAAGGAAACCAATGAAATATCTCAAGGACACCCTTCAAATACCTCAAGGAAACCTATGAAATATCTATAGACACCAACCAAATATCTAACGAAACCAATGAAATATCTAACAAAACCAATCAAATATCTCAAAGAAATACATCCAGGACACACACCAAATATCTCCATCACACATATCAAATATCACCAGGACACATATCAAATATCACCAGCACACATTACAAATATCTCGAGGACACCAATCCAATATCTCCAGGACACCTATCAAATATCTCCAGGATACCAATCAAATATCTCCAGGACACCAATCCAATATCTCCAGGACACCTAACAAATATCTCTAGGATACGAATCAAATATCTCCCGGACACCAATCAAATATCTCCAGGACACCTATGAAATATCTCAAGCAAGCCTGTCAAATATCTCAATTAAAAGTATAGAATATCTCAACGAAACCTATGAAATATTTCAAGTACACCTATGAAATATGTCAAGGAAAAGTATGGAATATCTCATCGAAACCTATGAAATATCTCTAGGAAAAATATGAAATCTCAAGGAAACCAATGAAATATCTCAAAGAAGCCTATGTAATTTTTCAAGGAAATCAATGAATGTCTCAAGGAAACCAATTAAATATCTCAAGGAAACCAATTAAATATCCCAAGGAAACCAATGAAATATATCAAGGAAACCATTGAAATATCTCAAGGAAACCAATGAAATATCTTAAGGAAACCAAAGGAATATCTCAAGGAAACCTATGAAATATCTCAAGCAAACCAATCAATTATCCCAATAAAAGCAATGAAATATATCAAGGAAATATCTAAAGGAAACCTAGGAAATATATCAAAGAAACATATCATACATCTGAAGGAAACCCATCATATATGTCAAGGACTCAAATATCTCCAGGCAACCCATCATATATGTCAATTAAACTCATCATATAAGTCAATTAAACCCATCATATATGTCAAGGAAACTCATCGTATATATCAAAGAAACTCATCTTATATGTCAAGGAAACTCATGTTATATGTCAAGGTAAATCATCATATATGTCAAGAAGGTATCTTAAACCCCATCAACACCCATCAAATATCTCCGCGTCACCCATCAAATGTCTCCAGGACATGCATCAAATATCTCTAAGACACCCATCAAATATTTCAAAGACACCCATCAAATATCTCAAAGACACCCATCAAATATCTCCAGCACATCCATCAAATATATCCAAGACACTCATCATATATCTCCAGGACACTCACGAAATACCTTGGTAACACTTATCAAATATCTCCAGGTCACACATCAAATATCCGTAGGACACACATCAAGTATTTCAAGGCCACCCATCAAATCTCTCGACGACACTCACCACATATACCCAGGAAACTCATCAAGTATTTACAAGTTACTCAACAAATATCTCCAGGACAAAAATCAAATATCTCCAGGACACCAAACAAATATCTCCAGGACACCCATCATATATCTCCAGGACACAAGGCAAATATCTCCAGGACACCCATCATATATCTCCACTAACCTCAAAAAATATCTCCAAGAAACTCATGAAATATCTCCAGGACACTCATGAAATATCTCCAGGACACCCATGAAACATATCCAGGACACCTATTATATATCCCCAGGACACCTATTAAATAACTCCAGGACACCTATAGAATATCTCCAGGAAACCTAATCGAATATCTCTAGGACATCTACCAAATATCTCAGGACACCTATCAAATATCTCCAGGATACCAATCAATATCTCCAGGACACCAATCCAATATCTCCAGGACACCTATGAAATATCGCAAGGAAACCAATGAAATATCTCAGGACACCCTTCAAATACCTTAAGGAATCCTATCAAATATCTATAGAAAAAAATCACATATCTAAGGAAGCCAATGAAATAACTAAGGAAACCAATGAAATATCTCAAGGAAATACATCCAGGACACACACCAAATATCTCCATCACACATATCAAATATCACCAGGACACGTATCAAATATCACCAGGACACATTACAAATATCTCCATAACACCAATCCAATATCTCCAGGACACTTATCAAATATCTCCAGGATACCAATCAAATATCTCCAGGACACCAATCCAATATCTCCATAACACCAATCAAATATCTCCAACACAAATCAATAACCTCCAGGACACCTATGAAATATCTCAAGGAAACCTATCAAATATCTCAAATAAAAGTATGGAATATCTCAAGGAAACCTATGAAATATCTCAAGTACACCTATGAAATATCTCAAGGAAAAGTATAGAATATCTCATGGAAACCTATGAAATATCTCTAGGAAAAATATGAAATATCAAGGAAACCTACGAAATATCTCAAAGAAGCCTATGAAATTTTTCAAGGAAACCAATGAATGTTTCAAAGAAAGAAATGAAATATCTCAAGGAAACCAAAGAAATATCTCAAGGAAACCTATAAAATATCTCAAACAAACCTAGGAAATATCTCAAGAAAATATATTATATATCTGAAGGAACCATCATATATGTCAAGGACTCAAATATTTCCAGGAAACCCATCATATATGTCAATTAAACTCATCATATATCAATTAAACCCATCATATATGTCAACAAAACTCATCGTATATATGAAGGGAACTCATCTTATATGTCAAGGAAACTAATCTTATATATAAGGAAACTCCTCATATATGTCAAGGAGGTGTCTCAAATCACATCAACACCCACCAAATATCTCCGGGTCACCCACCAAATATCTCCAGGACACCCATCAAATATCTGAAAGACCATCATAACATATCTCCAGGGCACTCACCAAATATCTCCCGGATACTCATCAAATATATCCAGGAAACATCATATATCTCCAGGAAACTCATGAAATATCTCCAGGACACTTATCAAATATCTCCAAGTCACCCATCAAATATCTCCATTACACCCATCAAATATTTCAAGGTCACCCATCAAATATCTCCAGGACACTCACCAAATATCTCCTTTATACTCATCAAGTATCTAGAGGATACTCAACAAATATCTCAAGGACAAAAATCAAATATCTCCAGGAAAAAAAATTATATCCAGGACATCACTCAAATATCTCCAGGACACCTGTCAAATATCTCCAGGACACACATCAAATATCTCCAGGACACCCATCAAATATCTCCAGGACACACATCAAATATTACCAATACACATATCATATATCTCAACGAGAACCATCAAATATCTCAAAGACACAAATCAAATATCTCAAAGACGCTCACCAAATATATCTAGGACACTCACCAAAAACCTCCAGGACACTCACCAAATATCTCCAGGAAACTCATCAAATATCTCCAGGACACTCATCAAATATCTAAAGGACACTAAACAAATCTCTCGAGGACACTAAACAAATTTCTCCAGGTCACCCATCAAATATCTCCTGGACAACCAAAAAATTTCACCAGGACACGCATCAAATACCTCCAGGACACTCACAAAATATCTCCAATACACTCACTAAACTTCTCCAGGGCACACACCAAATATTTCCAGGACACTCACGAAATATCTCAAAGACACTCAAAAAAATCTCCAGGAAACTCACCAAATATCTCCAGGAAAGTCATGAAATATCTCCAGGACACTCATGAAATCTCTCCAGGACACTCATGAAATATTTCCAGGACACCTATCAAATATCTCCAGGACAGCAATCAAATATCACCACGACACCAATCAAATATCTACAGGACATCAATCGAATATCTCCAGGACACCAATCAAATATTTCGAGGACAACAATCAAATATCTCCAAGACACCTATGAAATATCGCGAGAAAACCAATGAAAAATCTCAAGGACACCCTTCAAATATCTCAAGGAAACCTATGAAATATCTATAGAAACCAATCAAATATCTAAGGAAACCAATGAAATATCTAAGGAAAGTAATGAAATATCTAAGGAAACCAATGGAATATCTAAAAAGATTATGAACTATCTAAGAAAACCTATCAAATATCTAAGGAAACCTATGAAATATCTGAAGGATACCTATGAAATATCTCAAGGGCATACATCCAGGACACACACCAAATATCTCTATCACACATATCAAATATCACCAGGACACATATCAAGTATTACGAGGACACATATCAAATATCACCAGGACACATTACAAATATCTCCAGGAAACCAATCCAATATCTCCAGGACACACATCAGTATCTCAAGGATATCAGTCAAATATCTCCAGGACACATACCAAATATCTTAGGGACACTCAAAAATATCTCCAGGACAGTTACCAAATATTTCCAGGTCACCCATCAAATATCTCCAGGATACCCATAAAGTATTTAAAGGACACCCATCAAATATGTCCAGGACACTAACCAAATATCCACACGATACTCATCAAGTATTTACAGGATAGTCAGCAAATATTTCTAGGACAAAAATCAAATATCTAAAGGACAACTATCAAATATCTAAAGGACACCAATCAAATATCTGCAAGACACCCATCAAATATCTCCAGCACACACATCAAATATCTCCAGGACACCCATCAAATATCCCAAAGACACCCATCAAATATCTCAAAGACACCCATCAGATATCTCAAAGACACCTATCAAATATCTCAAAGATACCCATCAAATATCTCAAAGACACCCATCAAATATCTCAAAGACACCCATCAAATATCTCAAAGACACTCACCAAATATCTGCAGGACACTCACCAAATATCTCCAGGACACTCAAGAAATATCTCGAGGACACTCATGAAATATCTGCAGGACACTCATCAAATATCTCCAGGACACTCAACATTTCTCTCCAGGACACTTAGCAAATTTCTCCAGGTCACCCATCAAATATCTCCAGGACACCCACGAAATATCTTCAGGACACCCATCAAATATCTCCAGGACACTCACCAAATATCTCCAGGACACTCACTAAATCTCTCCAGGACACTCACGAAATATCTCCAAAACACTCACGAAATATCCCAAAGACACTCAAAAAATATATCCCGGACACTCACCAAACATCTCCAGGACACTCACCAAATATCTCCAGGAATCTTACCAAATATCTCCACGAAACTCATGAAATATCTCCTGGACACTCATGAACCATCTCCAGGGCACCTATCAAATATCTCCAGGACACCTATCAAGTAACTCCAGGACACCTAAGAATATCTCCAGGTCACCTATCGAATATCTCCAGGACACATATCAAATATCTCTAGGACACCTATCAAATATCTCCGGGAAACAAATCAAACATCTCCACGACACCAATGAAATATCGCAATTAAACCAATGAAATATCTCAAGGACATCCTTCAAATATCCACAGGACAATAATCAAACATCGCATGGACACCAATCAATATCTAGAGGACACGAATCAAATATCTCCAGGACACGAATCAAATATCTCCAGCAAACCAATGAAATATATCAAGGAAACCAATGAAATATATCAAGGCGACCAATAAAATATGTCAAGGAAACCTAATGAATATTTCAATTTAACCTAGGAAACATCTCAAAGAAAAATATGAAATATCTCAAGGAAACCTATGAAATATCTCAAGGAAACCTGTGAAATATCTCAAGGAAACCTAGAAAATATCTCAAGGAAACCTAGGAATTATCTCAAAAAACCTATGAAATATCTCAGGGAAACCTAGGAAATATCTCAAGGAAACCTATGAAATATCTCAAGCAAAGCTATGAAATATCCCAAGGAAACATGAAATATCGCAAGGAACCTTTAAAATATCGCAAGGAAACCTATGAAATATAGCAACGTAAACTATGAAAATTCGCAAGGAAACCAATGAAATATCTCAAGCAAACCAATGAAATACTTCAAGAAAACCTAATAAATATCTCAAGGAAACCTAGGAGAAATCTCAAGGATACAATTTGAAATTTTTTAGAGAAACATGTCAAATATCTGAAGGAACCTCATCATATATGTCAAGGACTCAAATATCTCCAGGAAGCCTATCTTATATGTCAATTAAACCCATCATATTTGTCAATTAAGACCATCATATATGTCAATGAATCTCAACATATATGTCAATTAAACTCATCATATATGTCAAGGAATTGTCTCAAATCCCATCAAAACACATCAAATATCTAAGAGTCACCCATCAAATATCTCCAGGATATACATCAAATATCTCTAGGACACTCACCAAATATCTCCAGGACACTCACCAAATATCTCCAGGACACACACCAAATATCTCCAGGACACACACGAAATATCTCCAGGACACACACCAAATATCCAATGGACAATCATGAAATATCTCCAGGACACTCATCAAATATCTCCAGGATACCACTCAAATCTCTCCAGGACACCAAACGTATATCTTCACGACACCAATCAAATATCTCCAAGGCACCAATCAAATATCTCCAGCACACCAATCATATATCACCAGGACGCCAATAAATATCTCCAGGACACCAATCAAATATCTACAGGACAACAGTCAAATATATCCAGGACACCTATGAAAAATCCCAAGGAAACCTACGAAATATCTCAGGGAAACCTATAAAATAGCTCAAAAAACCAATGAGATATCTCAAGGAAACCAATGAAATATGTCAAGGAAACATAGGAAATATCTCAAAGAACCTATGAAATATCTCAAGGAAACCTATGAAAAATCCCAAGGAAACCTAAGAAATATCATAAGGAAACAGAATGGAATATCTCAAGGAAACCTACCAAATATCTCAAGGAAACCTAGGAAATATTTCAAGGAAACCTATGAAATAACTCAAGGAAACCTATGAAATAACTCAAGGAAACTTATGAAATAACTCAAGGTTACCTATGAAATAACTCAGGGAAACCTAGGAAATATCTCTAGGAATCCTATGAAATATCTCAAGGAAACCAATGAAATATCTCAAGGAAACCTACCTAATATCTTAAGGAAACTAATGAAATATCTCAGTGAAAAATATGAGAGATCTCAACGAAACCTAGGAAATATCTCAAGGAATTCTAGGAAATATTTCAAACAATATCTCGATTACACATATCAAGTATCCCAGAACACATATCAAATAAAATCAGAACACATATAAAATATCTCCAGGACACCAATCAGATATCTCCAGGACACCTATAGAATATTTCTAGGACACCAATCAATTATCTTCAGGACACCAAACAATTATCTCCAGGACATCAATCAAATATTTCCAGGACATCAATCAAATATCTCCAGGACATCAAACAAATATCCACAGGACACTAATCAAATATCTCCAGGACACCAATCAAATATCTCCAGGACACCTAGGAATTATCGCAAGGAAACCAATGAAATGTCTCAAGGACAGCCTTCAAATACTTCAAGGAAACCTATGAAACATCTAAAAAAACCTATTATATATCTAACGAAACCATTGAAATATCTAAGAAAACAAATGAGATATCCAAGGAAACTAATGACATATCTAAGGAATTCAATGAAATATCTAAGGAAAGCTATGAAATATCTAAGGAAACCAATTAAATATCTAAGGAAATTTATGAAGTATCTAAGAAAACCTAAAAAATATCTAAGGAAAAATATGAAATATGTAAAAATCAATCAGATATCTCAGCAAGCCAATGAAATATCTCCAGGACACCTATCATATGACCGGGACACCTATCTAATATCACCAGAACACATATCAAATATCTCCAGGACACCAATCAAATATCTCCAGGACACCAATCAGTTATCTCCGGGAAACCTATGAAATATCGCAAGGAAACCAATAAAATATCGCAAGGAAACCAATGAAGTATCTCAAGGATACCAATGAAAAATCTCAAGGCGACCAATAAAATATGTCAAGGAAACCTAATGAATATCTCAATTTAACCTAGGAAATATCTCATAGAAAAATATGAAATATCTCAAGGAAACCTACTAAATATTTCAAGGAAACCTGTGAAATATCTCAAGGAAACCTAGGAAATATCTAAAAGAAATCTAGGAATTATCTCAAAAAAACTCTGAAATATCTCAGGGAAACCTAGGAAATATCTCAAGGAAACCTATGAAATATCTGAAGCAAACCTATGAAATATCTCAAGGAAATATGAAATATCGCAAGGAATCCTATAAAATATCGCAAAGAAACCTATGAAATATCGCAACGTAATGAAATATCGAAGGAAACCAATGAAATATCTCAAGGACATCCTTCAAATATCTCAGGGAAACCTATGATATATCTCAAGGAAACCAATGAAATATCTCATGGAAACCTATCAAATAGCTCAAGGAAACCTATGAAATATCTCAAGGAAACCTATGAAATATCGCAAGGAAACCTATGAAATATCGCAAAGAAACCAATGAAATACCTCAAGGACAGCCTTCAAAAACCTCAAGGACACCATTCAAATACCTCAAAGAAATCAAAGAAATATCTCAAGGACACCCATCAAATATCTCAAAGACACCCATCAATTATCTCAAAGGCACCCATAAAATATCTCAAAGACACCCATCAAATATCTCCAGGGCACCCATCAAATATCTCCAGGATACCCATCAAATATCTCCAGGACACTCACGAAAAATCTCCAGGACACACACCAAATATCTCCAGGACACACAGGAAATATCTCCAGGTCACACACCAAATATCTAAAGGACAATCATGAAATATCTCCAGCACACTCATCAATGTCTCCAGGACACCAATCAAATTTCTCCAGGACACCAACCAAATATCTTCAGGACACCAATCAAATATCTCCAAGGCACCAATCAAATATCTCCACGACACCAATCATATATCAGGAGGACGCCAATAAATATCTCCAGGACACCAATCAAATATCTACAGGACAACAATCAAATATCTCCAGGACACCTATGAAATATCTCAGGGAAACCTATAAAATATCTCAAAAAAACAATGAGATATCTGAAGAAAACCAATTAAATATGTCAAGGAAACCGAGAAAATATCTCAAAGAAAATATGAAATATCTCAAGGAAACCCATGAAATATCCCAAGGAAACCTAAGAAATATCATAAAGAAACAGAATGAAATATTTTAAGGAAACCTACCAAATATCTCAAGGAAACCTAGGAAATATCTCAAGGAAACCTGTGAAATAACTCAAGGAAACTTATGAAATAAATCAAGGATACCTATGAAATAACTCAAGGAAACCTAGGAAATATCTCGAGGAATCCTATGATATATCTTAAGGAAACCAATGAAATATCTCAAAGAAACCAATGAAATATATCAAGGAAACCTACCTAATATCTCAAGGAAACTAATGAAATATCTCAGTGAAACCCAAAAGAAATCTCAACGAAACCTAAGAAATATCTCAAGGAAATCTAGGAAATATTTCAAAGAAACATCAAATCAAATATCTGAAGGAAACCCATCATATATGTCAAAGACTCAAATAACTTCAGGAAAAACATCATATATGTCAATTAAACCCATCATATATGTCAATTAAACCCATCGTATATGTCAAGAAAAACTCATTATTAATGTCAAGGAAACTGATTAATAATATCAAGCAAACTCATTATTAATGTCAAGGAAACTCATTATTAACGTCAAGGAAACGCATTATTAATGTCAAAGAAACTCATTATTATTGTGAATTAAACTAACGTATATATAAATTAAACTGATCTTATATGTCAAGGAAACTTATCATATATGTCAAGGAAACTCTTCATATATGTCAAGGAAACTCATCATATATGTCATGGAATTGTCTCAAACCCCATCAACATCCATCAAATTTCTCCGGGTCACCCATCAAATATCTCAAGGACACCCACTAAATATCTCAAAGACACCCATCAAATATCTAAAAGAGACCCATCAAATATCTCAGACACCCATCAAATATATCAAAGATTACCACCAAATATCTCCAGGATACTCATCAAATATATCCAGGACACTCATCATATATCACCAGGAAACACATGAAATATCTCTAGGACGCTTATCAAATATCTCCAAGTCTCGCATCAAATATATCAAGGACACCCATCAAATATTTCAAGGCCACCCATCAAATATCTCCAGGACACTCAACAAATATCCGCAGGATACTCATCAAGTATCTACATTGTACTCAACAAATATCTCAAAGACAAAAATCAAATATCTCCAGGACAAAAATCAAATATATCCAGGACATCACTCAAATATCTCCAGGACACCTGATAAATATCTCCAGGACACACATCAAATATCTCCAGGACACTCATCTAATATCTCCAGGACACACATCAAATATTTCCAGGACACATATCAAATATCTCAAAGAGACCCATCAAATATCTCAAAGACACCCATCAAATATCTCAAAAACGCTCACCAAATATATCCAGGACACTCACTAAATATCTCCAGGACACTCACGAAATATCTCCAGAACACTCATGAAATATCTCCAAGACACTCAAAAAAGTCTCCAGGACACTCACCAAATATCTCCAGCAAACTCATCAAATATCTCCAAGAAACTCATGAGATATCTCCAGGACACTCATGAAATATTTCCAGGACACCTATTAAATAGCTCCAGGACACCTATGAAATATCGCGAGGAAACCAATGAAAAATCTCAAGGATACCGTTTATATACCTCAAGGAAACCTATGAAATATCTATAGAAACCAATCAAGTATCTAACCAAACGAATCAAATATCTAAGGAAACTAATGAACTATCTAAGAAAACCAATGATATATCTAACGAAACCAATGAAAAATCTGAAGTATACCTATGAAATATCTCAAGGAAATACATCCAGGACACACACCAAATATCTCTATCACACATATCAAATATCACCAGGACACATTACAAGTATCTCCAGGAAACCAATCCAATATCTCCAGGACACCCATCAGTTATCTCCAGGACACCAATCAAATATCAGCAGGACAACTATCAAATATCCAAAGGACACCAATCAAATATCCGCAGAACACCCAACAAATATCTAAAGCGCACCCATCAAATATCCCCAGGACACCCATCAAATATCTCAAAGACACCCTTCAAATAACTCAATGACACCCATCAAATATCTCAAAGACACCCTTCAACTATCTCAATAAGACCCATCAAATATCTCAAAGATACCCACCAAATATCTCAAAGGCAGCCATCAAATATCTCAAAGACACTCACCAAATATCTCTAGGACACTCACCAAATATCTCGAGGGCACTCAAGAAATATCTCCCGGACACCTATCAGATATCTATAGGATACCAATCAAATATCTCCAGGACACCAATCAAATATCTCCAGGACACCAATCAAATATCTGCAGGACACCCATCAAATATCTAAAGCACACACATCAAATATCTCCAGGACACCCATCAAATATCTCAAAGACACCCTTCAAATATCTCAAGGACACCCATCAAATATCTCAAAGACGCATATTAAATATCTCTAAGAGACCCATCAAATATCTCAAAGACACCCATCAAATATCTCAAAGACACCCATCAAATATCTTAAAGACACTCACCAAATATCTCCAGGACACTCACCAAATATCTCCAGGGCACTCAAGAAATATCTCGAGGACACTCATGAAATATCAGCAGGTCACTCATCAAATATCTCCTGGAAGTCAACATTTCTATCCAGGACACTTAACAAACTTCTCCAGGTCACCCATCAAATATATCCAGGACACCCAAGAAATATCTTCAGGACACATATCAAATATCTCCAGGACACTCACCAAATATCTCCAATACACTCACTAAATCTCTCCAGGACACTCACCAAATATCTCCAGGACACTCACGAAATATCTCCAAGACACTCAAGAAATATCTCCCGGACACCTATCAAATATCCCCAGGATACCAATCAAATATCTCCAAGACACCAATCAAATATCCCCAGGACACCAATCAAATATCTCCAGGACACCTATGAAAAATCTCAAGGAAACCTATCAAATATCTCAAGCAATGTATGAAATATCGCAAGGAAAAGTATGGAATATCTCATGGAAACCTATGAAATATCTCTAGGAAAAATATGAAATCTCAAGGAAACCAATTAAATATCTCAAGGAAACCAATTAAATATATCAAGGAAGAATAGCAAATATCTCAATGAAACCTAGGAAATATCTCAAGAGAACCTAGGAAATATCTAAAGGAAACCTACGAAATATCCCAAAGAAATATATTATATATCTGGAGGAAACCCATCATATATGTCAAGGACTCAAATATCTCCAGGAAACCCATCATATATGTCAATTAAACTCATCATATATGTCAAATAAGCCCATCACATACATCAAGGAAACTTATCGTATATATCAAGGAAACACATCTTATATGTCAAGGAGACTCATCTTATATATCAAGGAAACTCATTATATATGTCAAGGAGGTGTCTCAAATCACATCAACACCAATCAAATATCACCAAGAAACCAATCAAATATTTCCAGGACACCAATCAAATATCTGAAGGACACCCTTCAAATACCTTAAGGAAACCTTCAAATATCTAAGGAAACCAATGAATTATCTATAGAAACCAATCAAATATCTAGGGAAACCAACGAAATACCTAAGGAAACCAATTAAATATCTCAAGGAAATACATCTGGGACAAACACCAAATATCAAATCCATCACACATATCAAATATCACCAGCACACATATCAAATATCACCAGGACACATTACAAATATCTCCAGGACACAAATCCAATATCTCCAGGACACATATCAAATATCACCAGGACACATTACAAATATCTCCAGGAGACCTATCAGATATCTCCAGGATACCAATCAAATATCTCCAGAACACCAGTCAAATATCACCACGACACCAATCAAATAACTCCAGGACAGCAATTAAATATCTCCATTGAACCAATCAAATATCTCCAGGGCACCAACCAAGTATCTCCAGGACATAAATCAAATATCTATAGAACACTTATCAAATATCTCCAGGTCACCCATCAAATATCTACAGGACACACATCAAGTATTTCAAGGCCACTCATCAAATATCTCCAGGACACTCACCAAATATTACTAGGATACTCATCAAATATCTCCAGGACATAAAATCAAATATCTAAAGGACATCAAAGAAATTTCTACAGGACATCAAACAAATATCTACAGCACACCAATCAAATATTTCCAGGTCACCCATCAAATATCTCCAGGATACACATCAAATATCTCCAGGACACTCACCAAATATCTCCAGGAAACTCATAAAATATCTCCACGAAACTCATGAAATATCTCCAGGACACTTTTGAAATATCTCCGGGACACTCATGAAATATCTCCAGGACACCTATCAAATATCTCCAGGACACCTATCAAGTAACTCCAGGACACCTATAGAATATCTCCAGGAAACCTAATCGAATATCTCCAGGACACCTATCAAATACCTCCAGGACACATATCAAATATCTCCAGGACACCAATCAAATATCACCAGGACACCACTCAAATATCACCACGACACCAATCAAATATTTCCAGGACACCAATCAAATATCTCCAGGAAACAAATCAATTATCTCCAGGACACCAATCAAATATCTCCAGAACACCAATCAAATATCCCCAAGACACCTATGAAATATCGCAGGAAAACCAATGAAATATCGCAAGGACACCCTTCAAGTACCTCAAGGAAACCTATGAAATATCTATAGAAAACAATTAAATATCTAAGGAAACCAATGAAATATCTAAGGAAACCAATGAAATATCTAAGGAAACCAATGAAATATCTCAAGGAAATACATCCAGGACACACACCAAATATCTCCATCACACATATCAAATATCACGAGGACACATTTCAAATTACACCAGGACACATTATAAATATCTCCAGGACACCAATCCAATATCTCCAAACCACAATTATATATCTCCAGCACACCTATGAAATATCTCAAGGAAAGCTATCAAATATCTTGACAAAAGTATGGAATATCTCAAGGACACCTATGAAATATCTCAAGTACACCTATGAGAAATCTCAAGGAAAAATATGGAATATCTCATGGAAACCTATGAATTATCTCTAGGAAAAATATGAAATCTCAAGGAAACCTATGAAATATCTCAAGGAAACCAATGAAATATCTCAACGAAACCAAAGAAATATCTCAAGGAAACCAATGTGATATCTCAAGGAAACCAAAGAAATATTTCATGGAAACTTATGAAATATCTCAAGCAAACCAATAAAATATCTCAAGGAAAGCAATGAAATATATCAAGGAAGAATAGCAAATATCTCCATGAAATCTAGGAATTATTTAAACGAAACCTAGGAAATATCTCAAAGTAATATATCATATATCTGAAGGAAACCCATCATATATGTGAAGGACTCTAATATCTCCAGGCAACCCATCATATATGTCAATTAAACTCATCATATATTAATTAATCCCATCATATATGTCAACGAATGTTTTCGTATATATGAAGGAAACTCATCTTATATGTCAAGGAAATTCATCTTATATTTCAAGGAAAATCATCATATATATCAAGTAGGTGTCTCATATCCCATCAACACCCATCAAATAACACCAAGACACCAATCAAATATCTCCAGGACACCAATCAAATATCTCCAGGACACCAATCAAGTATCTCCAGGACACCAATCAAATATTTCCAGAACACAAATCAAATATCTCAGACACCAATCAAATATCCCCAGTGCACCAATCAAATGTCCCCAGGACACTAATTAAGTATCCCCAGGACATCAACCAAATATCTCCAGGACAGCAATCAAATATCTCCAGCACACCTATCAAATATCTCCACCAGACCAATCAAGTACCTCAAGGAAATCTTTGAAATATCGCAAGGAAGCCAATGAAATATCGCAATAAAACCAATGAAATATCTAAGGAAACCTATGAAATATCTAAGGAAACCAATGAAATATCCAAAGAAACTCATGAAATATTTAAGGAAACCAATGAAATATCTAAGGAAACCTATATAATATCTAAGGAAACCAATTAAATATCTAAGGATACCTATGAAGTATCTAAGGAAACCTAAAAAATATCTAAGGAAACCTAGGAAATATCTGAAAAAAACAATCACATATCTCAGCAAGCCAATGAAATATCTCTAGGACACCTATCATATATCTCCAGGACACCTATCAAGTATCACCAGAACATATATCAAATATCTCCAGGACACAAATCAAATATCTCCAGGACCCCAATCAAATATCTTCAGGACAACAATCAATTATTTCCAGGACACAAACAAATTATCTTCTGGCCATCAATCAAATATCTCCTGGACACCAATCAAATAGCTCCAGGACAAAAATCAATTATCTCCAGGACACCAATCAAATATCTCGAGGAGACCTATGAAATATCGCAAGGAAACCAATAAAAAAAGCAAGGAAACCAATGAAATATCTCAAGCAAACCAATGAAATATCTCAAGGCGACCAATAAAATATGACAAGGAAACCTAATAAATATCTCAATTTAACCTATTAATATCTCAAGGAAAAATATGAAATATCTCAAGGAAACCTATGAAATATCTCAAGGAAACCTGTGAAATATCTCAAGGAAGCAAATGAAATATGTCAAGGAAAACTATGTAATATCTCAGGAAAACCTATGAAATATCTAAAAAAAAACTATGAAATAATTCAAGGAAACCTATGAAATATCTCAAGGAAACTTATTTAAATATTTCAAGAAAGCCTAAGGAATATCTCAAGGAAACCTGTGAAATATCTCAAAGAAACCTGTGAAATTACAAACTGAAACCTGTGAAAAAACTCAAGGAAACCTATCAAATAACCCAATGAAACATATGAAATAACTCTAGGAAACTTATGAAATAGCTGAAGGAAACCTATGAAATAACTCAAGGAAACCTATGAAATAACTCAAGGAAACCTATGAAAACACTCAGGGAAACCTATGAAATAACTCAAGAAAAAGTATGAAATAACACAAGGAAACCTATGAAATACCTCAGGGAATCCTATGAAATAACTCAGGGAAACAAATAAAATATCTCAAGGAATCCAATGAAATATCTGAGGAAACCAGTGAAATATCTAACGAAACCAATGAAATATCTAAGGAAACGTACGAAATATCTAAAGAAACTAAATAATTATCTAAGTAAACCTATAAAAATCTAAGCAAATATATGAAATATCTAAGCAAACCTATGAAATATCTCAAAGAAACCAATGAGATATCTCAAGGAAACCAATAAAATATCTCCAGGACACCTATCAACTATCTCCAGGAAACCAATCAAATATCACCAGGACTCCATTGAAATATCGCAAGGAAAAAAATGAAATATCGCAAGGAAAACAATGAAAAATGGCAAGGAAACCAATGAAATATTTGAAGGACACCCTTCAAATACCTCAAGGAAACCTATGAAATATCTATAGAAACCAACCAAATATCTAACGAAACCAATGACATATCTAAGGAAACCAATGAAATATCTCAAGGAAATACATACCGGACACACACCAAATATCTCTATCACACATATCAAATATCAACAGGACACATACCAATATTAATGAGGACACATATCAAATATCACCAGGACACGTTACAAATATCTCCAGGAAACCAATTCAATATCTCCAGGACACCAATCAGTTATCTCCAGGACAAAATTCAAATATTTCCAGGACAACTATCAAATACCTAAAGGACACCAATCAAATATCTGCAGGACACCCATCAAATATCTAAAGCACACACATCAAATATCTCTAGGACACCCATCAAATATCTCAAAGACACCCTTCAAATATCTCAAAGACAGCCATCAAATATCTCCAGGGCACTCACCAAATATCTCCAGGACACTCACCAAATATCTCCAGGGCACTCAAGAAATATCTTCCGGACACATATCAAATATCTCCAGGAAACTCACCAAATATCTCCAATACACTCACAAAATCTCTCCAGGACATTCACCAAATATCTTCTGGACACCAATCAAATATCGCCACGACACACATCAAATATTTCCAAGACACCAATCAAATATCTCCACGACATCAATCAATATCTCCGGGATACCAATTAAATATCTCCTGGTCAGTCAATATTTCTCTAAAGGACAATTAACAAACTTCTCCAGGTAACCCATCAAATATCTCCAGGACACCTATCAAATATCTGCAGAACACCTATCAAATATCTCCAGGAAACTCACCAAATATCTCCAATACACTCACTAAATCTCTCCAGGACACTCACAAAATATCTCCAGGACACTCACGAAATATCTCCAAGTCACTCAAAAAATATCTCCCGGACACCTATCGAATATCTCCAGGATACCAATCAAATATCTCCAGGACACCAAACAAATATCTCCAGGACACCAATCAAATATCTCCAGGTCAGTCAATATTTCTCTAAAGGACAATTAACAAACTTCTCCAGGTAACCCATCAAATATCTCCAGGACACCCAAGAAATATCTTCCGGACACATATCAAATATCTCCAGGAAACTCACCAAATATCTCCAATACACTCACTAATTCTCTCCAGGACACTCACCAAATATCTCCAGGACACTCACGAAATATCAATATCTCCAAGTCACTCAAAAAATATCTCCCGGACACCTATCGAATATCTCCAGGATACCAATCAAATATCTCCAGGACACCAATCAAATATCTCCAGGACACCAATCAAATATCTGCAGGACACCCATCAAATATCTAAAGCGCACACATCAAATATTTCCAGGACACCCATCAAATATCTCAAAGACACCCTTCAAATATCTCAAAGACACCCATCAAATATCTCAAAAACGCCTATTAAATATCTCAAAGAGACCCATCAAATATCTTAAAAACACCCATCAAATATCTCCAGGGCGCTCACCAAATATCTCCAGAACACTCACCAAATATCTCCAGGGCACTCAAGAAATATCTCGAGGACACTCATGAAATATCTGCAGGACACTCATCAAATATCTCATGGACACTCAACATTTCTCTCCAGGACACTTAACAAACTTCTCCAGGTCAAACATCAAATATCTCCAGGACACCCAAGAAATATCTTCAGGACACATATCAAATATCTCCAGGAAACTCACCAAATATCCCCAATACACTCACAAAATCTCTCAAGGACACTCACCAAATATCTTCTGGACACCAATCAAATATCGCCACGACACACATCAAATATTTCCAAGACACAAATCAAATATCTCCACGACATCAATCAATATCTCCGTGATACCAATTAAATATCTCCAGGACACCTATCAAATATCTGCAGAACACCAATCAAAAATCTCCATTACAAAAATCAAATATCTCCAGGGCACCAATCAAATATCTCCAACACGCCAATAAAATATCTCCAGGACATCAACCAAATATCTCCAGGACACTAATCCAATATCTCCAGGACACCTATGGAATATCGCAAGGAAACCAATGAAATATCTCAAGGACACCATTCAAATACCTCAAGGAAACCTGTGAAATATCTATAGATACCAATCAAATATCTAATCAAACCAATGAAATATCTAAGGAAGCCAATGATATATCTCAAGGAAATACATCCAGGACACACACCAAATATCTCCATCACACACAATCAAATATCACCAGGACACATATCAAATATCACCAGGACAGATTACAAATATCTCCAGGACTCCAATCCAATATCTCCAGGACACGTATCAAATATCTCTAGGATAACAATCAAATATCTCCAGGAAAAAATCAAATATCTAAAGGACACCTATGAAATGTCTCAAGGAAACCTATCAAATATCTCAAATAAAAGTATGGATTATCTCAAGGAAACCTCTGAAATATCTCAAGTACACCTATGAAATATCTCAAGGAAAAGTATGGAATATCTTATGGAAACCTATGAAATATCTCTAGGAAAAATATGAAATCCTAAGGAAACCTACGAAATATCTCAAAGAGGCCTATGAAATTTCTCAAGGAAACCAATGAATGTCTCAAGTAAACTAATGAAATATCTGAAGGAAACCAATGTAATATCTCAAGGACACAATTCGAATATCTCAGGAAAACCAATGAATTATCTCAAGGAAACCTTTCAAATATCTCAAGGCAACATAAGAAATATCTCAAGGAAAATTATGAAATATGTCAAGAAAACATATAAAATATATCAAGGTAACTTATGGAATAACTCAAGGAAACCTATAAAATATCGCACGGAAACCTATGAAATATCTCAAAGAAATCTATGAATTATCGCAAGGAAACCTATGAAATATCTCAATGAAATCTGTGAAATATCTCAAGGAAACCTGTGATATAAATCAGGGATACCTAAAATATAACTCAAAGAAGCCTATGAAATAACTCAAGGAAACCTATAAAAAAGCCCAAGGAGCCCTATGAAATAACAGAAGGAAACCTATGAAATAACTCAAGGAATCCTATGAAATAACTCCAGGAATCCTATTAATTATCTCAAGGAATCCAATGAAATATCTAAGGAAACCCATAAAATATCTAAGGAAACCTATCAAATATCTCAAGAAAATATCTCCAGGACACCAATCAAATATCTCCAGGACACCAATCAAATATCATAAGGACGCCAATCAAATATCTCCAGGACACCGATCAATTAGCTCCACAACGGCAATCAATTATCTCCGGGACATCAATCAATTATATCCAGGACATCAATCAAATATCTACAGCACACCAATGAAATATCTCCTGGACACCAATGAAATATCTCCAGGACACCAATCAAATATCTCCAGGACACCAATCAATTATCTCCGGGACACGAACAAATTATCTTCTGGACATCAATCAAATATCTCAAGGACACCAATCAAATATCTCCAGGACACCAATCAATTATCTCCACGACACCAATCAAATATCTCAAGGAAACTTATGAAATATCGCAAGGAAACTAATAAAATATCGCAAGGAAACCAATGAAATATCTCAAGGAAACCAATGAAATATCTCAAGGCGACCAATAAAATATGTCAAGCAAACCTATTAAATATCTCAATTTAACCTAGGAAATATCTCAAGGAAAAATCTGGTGACATTTGATTGGTGTCCTGGACATATTTGATTGGTGTCGTGGAGATATCTGATTGGTGTCCTGGAGATATTTGATATGTGTTCTGGTGATATTTGATATGCGTCCTGGAGATACTTGATAGGTGTCCTGGAGATATTTCCTTGAGATATTTGATAGGTGTCCTTGAGATATTTCATATTTTTCTTTAGATATTTAATTGGTTTCCTTATATATATCATAGTTTTTTAGATGTTTCATTGGTTTCTCTAGATATTTCGTAGGTTTCCCTGCGATATTTCATAGTTTTTCTTGAGATATTTCATAGGTTTCCTTGAGATATTCCAGAGGATTCCTTAGATAATTCATAGGTTTCCTTGAGATATTTCGTAGGTTTCCTTGAGATATTTCATAGGTTTCTTTGAGATATTCCATAGGTTTCCTTGAGATATTTGAAGGGTGTCCTTTAGATATTTGATTCCTTTCCTTGCGAGGTTTTATTGGTTTCCTTGCGATATTTCATAGGTTTCCTTCAGTTATTTAATAGGTTTCCTTGAGTTATTTCATAGGTGTCCTGAACATATTTGATAGGTATCCTTAAGATAACTGATTGCTGTCCTGGAGATAATTGATTGGTGTCCCGGAGATCATTGATTGGTTTCCCGGAGATAAATTATTGGTTTCCTGGAGGTAATTGACTGGTGTCTTGGATATAAATGCCTGGTGTCTTGGATATATTTAATTGGTGTCCTGGATATATTTTTAAGCGTTTCCTTAAATATTCTATGGGTTTCCTTAGATATTTTATGGATTTCCTTAGTTATTTCATTGTTTTCCTTAGATATTGCATTGGATTCCTTCAGTTATTTCATTGGTTTCCTTGAAATATTTCATTTGTTACCTTGAGATATTTCATAGGTTTCCTTGAGTTTTTTCATAGGTTTCCTTGAGATATTTCATAGGTTTCCTTAAGATATTTCATAGGTTTCCTTGAGTTTTTTCATTGGTTTCCTTCAGATATTTCATAGGTTTCGTTAAGGTATTTGAAAGATGTCCTTCAGATATTTCATTGGTTTCCTTGCGATATTTCGTTGGTTTCCTTGCGATATTTCATTGGAGTCCTGGAGATATTTGATTGGTTTCCTGGAGATAGTAGATAGGTGTCCTGGAGATATTTCATTGGTTTCCTTGAGATATCTGATTGGATTTTTGAGATATTTCATAGGTTTCCTTAGATATTTCATAGATTTACTTAGATATTTCATAGGTTTCCTGAAGATACTCAATAGGTATCCTTAAGATAAATAATTGCTTTCCTGGAGATAATTGATTGTTGTCCTGGAGATAATTGATTGGTTTCCCGAAGATAATTTATTGGTGTCCTGGAGATAATTGATTCGTGTCTTGAGATAAATGATTGGTGTCCTGGATATATTTAATTATATTGTCCTGGATATATTTTATGCGTTTCCCTTAATATTCTATGGGTTTCCTTAAATATTTTATGGATTTCCTTAGATATTTTATGGATTTCCTTAGATATTTCATTGTATTCCTTGAGTTATTTCATTTTTTTCCTTGAGTTACTTCCTAGGTTTCCTTGAGTTATTTCGTGGGTTTCCTTGAGTTATTTCATAGGTTTCCTTGAGTTATTTCTTAGGTTTCTTTGAGTTATTTCATAGGTTTCCTAGAGATATTTCATGGTTTGCTTGAGATATTTCATAGGTTTCCTTCAGATATTTCATAGGTTTCCTTGAGATATTTGAATAATGTCCTTGATATATTTCATTGGTTTTCTTGGAAAATTAGATTGGTTCCCTTGCGATATTTCATTGGTTTCCTTGCGATATTTCAGAGATTTCCTTGAGGTATTTGATTGGTCTGGTGGAGATATTTGATTGGTGTCCTGGAGATATTTGATTGGTGTTATGGAGATATTTGATTGGTGTCCTGGAGATACTTAATTGGTGTCCTGGAGATATTTCAGTGGTTTCCTTGAGATATCTCATTGGTTTTTTATATATTTCATTGGTTTACTTAGATATTTCATTGGATTCCTTGAGATATTTCATTGGTTTCTCTGAGTTATTTCATAGGTTTCCCTTAGTTATTTCATAGGCTTCCTTGAGTTATTTCATAGGTTTCTTTGACCTATTTCATAGGATTCCTTGAGTGTTTTCATAGGTTTCCTTGTTATTTCACAGATTTCCTCGGGTTACTCCACAAGTTTCCTTGAGATATTTCTTACGTTTCCTTGAGATATTCCTTAGGCTTCCTTGAAATATTTAATAAGTTTCCTTGAGATATTTCATAGGTTTCCTTGAATTATTTGATAGGTTTTTTGAGATATTTCATAGGATTTCTTGAGATATTTCATTGGCTTTGTTGCGATATTTCAGAGATTTCCTTGAGGTATTTGATTGGTCTGCTGGAGATATTTGATTGATGTCCTGGAGATATTTGATTGGTGTCCTGGAGATATTTGATTGGTGTCCTGGAGTAGGAAAGATGGCGGAAAGAGCTTGACCCTGCACGCATCAGTCTCCCTAATTTTCTCGTTCATGAAGGCATTCTTATGAAGTTAGTGTTCAAATCGCTATATTAAATAGAAGAATATATATTCAACCACGTGTTGTGCACCAGTGCCGTTTCTGTGAAGCTCTGAATTTGTTTAATTAAGTGATTTTAGTGTTTTCCACGATGCCAAACAATCGCCAAAAAAGTGTTGCTACAGGCGCGCAGCCCACTTCGCCTTTCCCCATGGCCAGCAAGGATCTGCTGAAACAAGTGTGTGATGAAGTCAAGGCGGCTGTGCAGTCACCAGATATTACAAAGGTTATTGTGGACTCTATAATTGAAACTGTGATAAATGTGGTGGTGAAACGGTTAGAAGAGACAATGAAATTTAATACTGAAGTGATAGATGACATGAAAAAGGAACTGAAACAGCGGGACGAAGCCATTGATTCTCTGCAGGAAAAAGTGACAGACCTTGAACAATATCAGAGGCGAAATTCTCTCCGAATCTTCGGTGTGAAGATAGATGAAGTTGATTTGTGCAGAACACACAGGATTGGACCCAAACATCCAGGTAAAAGTAGACCTATAGTATGCAAGTTTACAAACTACAGAGCGCGGGCCCTTGTGTTCTCAAATAAGAGGAAACTAAAGTCGACCGGTATTACAATAAGGGAAGATTTGTGTCAAGCGAGGTTACAACTGTTCCGAAAAGCAATAGACAAATTTGGCTTCCAACAAGTGTTTACTCAGGACGGGAAAACTGTGATTGTAAAAGATGGTGTAAAGCATTTCATAACAACAATCCAACAGCTTTCATTGATTCAAACGTAACACTATGGACAAAACCTACAGAGAAACTGGGAAGACCTATCTAATGTTTATATCTCAATTGAAAACATTTTTTTTCTCTCTCTCGTTACTGTTTTTAACTATTTCTAGTCAGTCTGTTAAGTATTTTCTGTATATAGATTATTTTTACAATACGCTATTAATTGTAGCTTTCTCTCAAACTAGATCAATTAGGTCCTTACATGTATTATCATCAATTGATTCTACCATTAGCACACTGTTTCTATTTGTTTTTTGTTTTTTCAATCAGCAATATAATTTTCGTTTAATCCTTTCTTATCATAGGACAAATCTGGAACTCTTTTGCTACCAAAGAATATCCATAATGAGTCTTTTTTCATTGAATAAGATTACTTATATAGTCAGCACGCTTATAGGAAAAGTATGTCAACCTATTATCTCCTCTAGTTGTTCATTTTCTATT
>JAGDQP010007349.1:6250-21070 GCA_022664845.1 Lepisma saccharinum | reverse complement strand
ATATTTGATAGGTGTCCTGGAGATATTTGATAGGTGTCCTTAAGATAATAAATTGGTTTCCTTGAGATATCTCATTGTTTTTTTATATATTTCATAGATTTAATTAGATATTTCAAAGGTTTCCTTGAGTTATTTCACAGGTTTCCTTGAGTTATTTCATAGGTTTGTTTGCGATATATCATAGGTTTCCTTGGGATATTTCATAGGTTTAATTCAGTTATTTCATAGGTTTCCTTGAGATATTTCATTGGTTTCCTTCAGATATTTCATAGGTTTCGTCAAGATATTTGATAGATGTCCTTGAGATATTTCATTGGTTTCCTTGCGATATTTCTTGGTTTCTTTGCGATATTTCATTGGTTTCCTTGAGTTATTACACAGGTTTCCTTGAGATATTTCATTGGTTTCCTTGAAATATTTCATTTGTTTAGTTGAGATATTTCGTAGGTTTCCTTGAGTTATTTCATAGGTTTCCTTGAGTTATTTCATAGGTTTCCTTGAGTTATTTCATATGTTTCCTTGACTTCTTTTGTAGGTTTCCTTGAGTTTTTTCATAGGTTTCCTTGCGTTATTTCATAGGTTTCCTTGAGATATTTCATAGGTTTCCTTAAGATATTTCATAGGTTTCCTTGAGATGTTTCATTGGTTTCCTTCACATATTTCATAGGTTTCGTTAAGATATTTGAAGGATGTCCTTCAGATATTTCATTGGTTTCCTTGCGATATTTCGTTGGTTTCCTTGCGATATTTCATTGGAGTAATGGAGATATTTGATTGGGTTCCTGGAGATAGTATATAGGTGTCCTGGAGATATTTCATTGGTTTCCTTGAGATATCTGATTGGTTTTTTGAGATATTTTATAGGTTTCCTTAGATTTTACATGGATCTACTTAGATATTTCAAAGGTTTCCTGAAGATATTTTATAGGTATCCTTAAGATAAATAATTGCTTTCCTGCAGATAATTCATTGTTGTCCTGGAGATAATTGATTGGTTTCCTGAAGATAATTTATTGGTGTCATGGAGATAATTGATTGGTGTCTTGGAGATAAATGATTGGTGTCCTGGATATATTTTATGCGTTTCTTTAAATATTCTATGGGTTTCCTTAGATATTTTATGGATTTCCTTAGATATTATCATTGTTTTCCTGAGATATTTCATTGTATTCCTTGAGTTATTTCATTGGTTTCCTTGAGTTACTTCATAGTTTTCCTTGAGTTATTTCATATGTTTTTTAGAGTTATTTCATAGGTTTCCTTGAGTTATTTTGTAGGTTTCCTTGAGTTTTTTCATAGGTTTCCTTCCGTTATTTCATAGGTTTCCTTGATATATTTCATAGGTTTCCTTCAGATATTTCATAGGTTTGCTTGAGATATTTCATTGGTTTCCTTCATATATTTCATAGATTTCGTTAAGATATTTGAAGGATGTCCTTGAGATATTTCATTGGTTTCCTTGCGATATTTTGTTGGTTTTCTTGCGATATTTCTTTGGAGTCCTGGAGTTATTTGCTTGGTATCCTGGAGATAGTTGATAGGTGTTATGGAGATATTTCATTGGTTTCCTTGAGATATCTCATTGGTATTTTTGAGATATATTTTATAGGTGTCCTTAGATATTTCATAGGTTTCTTTAGATATTTCGTAGATTACCTTTGATATTTTATGGGTTTCCTTAGTCATTTTATGGATTTCCTTAGATATTTCATTGTTTTCCTCAGATATTTCATTGGTTTCCTTCAGATATTTCATAGGTTTCCTTAAGATATTTGAAGGATGTCCTTCAGATATTTCATTGGTTTCCTTGCGATATTTCGTTGGTTTCCTTGCGATAATTTATTGGAGTCCTGGAGATATTTGGTTGGTGTCCGGCAGATATTGGATTGGTGTCCTGGAGTTATTTGATTGGTGTTATGGAGATATTTGATTGGTGTCCTGGAAATACTTAATTGGTGTCCTGGAGATATTTCATTGGTTTCCCTGAGATATCTCATTGTTTTTTTATATATTTCATAGGATTCCTTAGTGATTTCATTGGTTTCGTTAGATATTTCATTGGTTTCCTTAGATATTTGATTGGATTCCTTGAGAAATTTCATTGGTTTCTCTGAGTTATTTCATAGGTTTCTATGAGTTATTTCATAATCTTCCTTGAGTTATTTTATAGGTTTCCTTAGATATTTCATTGGATTCCTTGAGATATTTCATTGGTTTCTCTGAGTTATTTCATAGGTTTCCCTGAGTTAATTCATAGGCTTATTTGAGTTATTTCATAGGTTCCTTTGTCTTATTTCATAGGATACCTTGAGTGTTTTCATAGGTTTCCTTGAGTTATGTCATAGGTTTTCTTGAGTTACTTCATAGGTTTCCTTGAGTTATTTCATAAGTTTCCTTGAGTTATTTCATAAGTTTCATTGAGTTATTTCATATGTTTCCTTGAGTTATTCCACAGGTTTCCTTGAGTTACTTCATAGGTTTCCTTGAGATATTTCATAGGTTTTCTTGAGTTACTTCATATGTTTCCTTGAGTTATTTCATAGGTTTCCTTGAGGTATTTGAAGGGTGCCCTTGAGATATTTCATTGGTTTCCTTGCCATATTTCATAGGTGTCCTGGAGATATTTGATTGGTGTCCATAAGATATTTGATTGGTGTCCTGGAGATATTTGATTTGTGTACTGGAAATATTTGCTTTGTTTCCTGGAGATATTTGATTGGTGTCCTGGAGATATTTGATTGGTGTCCTGGAGATATATGAATGATGTCCTGGAGATAATTGATTGGTGTCCTGGAGATATTTGATTGGTGTAATAGAAATATTCTATAGGTGTCCTGGAGATATTTGATTTCTGTCTTAGAGATATTTGATTGTTGCCCTGGAGATATTTGATTATTTTCCTGGAGATATTTGATTATTGTCCTGGAGATTTTTTTTGGTTTGGTGGAAATATTTGATTGGTGTCCTGGAGATATTTGTTTGGTTTCCTGGAGATATTTGATATGTGTCTTGGAGATATTTGATTGGTGTCGTGTAGATATTTAGTTGGTGTTCTGGAGATATTTGATATGTGTTCTGGTGATATTTGATAGGCGTCCTTTAGATATTTGATCGGGGTCCTGCAGATATTTCATTTGTTTCCTTGAGATATCTCATAGGTTTTAGAGATATTTCATAGGTTTCCTTAGATATTTCATAGGTTTCCTTAGACATTTAATTGGTTTCCTTAGATATTTCATAAGTTTCCTTAGATATTTCATTGGTTTCCTTGCGATAATTCATTGGCTTCCTTGCGATATTTCATTGGCTTTCTTGCGATATTTTATTGGATACCTTGCGATATTTCAAAGTTTTTGATTCGTCTGGTGGAGATATTTGATTAGTGTCCTAGATATTATTGATTGGTGTCCTAGACATATTTGATTCGAGTACTGGAGATATTTGATTGGTGTCCTGGGGATACTTAATTGGTGTCCTGGGGATATTTGATTGGTGTCTTCGAGATATTTGATTGGTGTCCTGGAGATATTTGATTGGTGTCCTGGAGATATTTGATTGATGTCCTGGAGGTAACTGATTGGTGTCCTAAAGATATTTGATTGGTGTCCTGCAGATATTGGATTGGTGTCCTCGAGATATTTGATTGGTGTTCTGGAGATATTTGATATGTGTTCTTTTGATATTTGATAGGTGTCCCGGAGATTTTTAATAGGTGTCCTTAAGATACTAAAATGGTTTCCTTGAGATATCTCCTTGGTTTTTTCATATATTTCATAGGTTTCCTTAGATATTTCAAAGGTATCCTTGAGTTATTTCACAGGTTTCATTGAGTTATTTCATAGGTTTGCTTGCGATATATCATAGGTTTCCTTAGGATATTTCATAGGTTTCCTTGAGATATTTCATTGGTTTCCTTCATCTATTTCATACGTTTCGTTAAGATATTTGATAGATGTCCTTTGAGATATTTCATTGGTTTCCTTGCGATATTTCTTGGTTTCTTTGCGATATTTCATTGGTTTCCTTGAGTTATTTCACACGTTTATTTAAGTTATTTCATACGTTTCCTTGAGTTATTTCATACGTTTCCTTGAGTTATGTCATAGGTTTCCTTGAGTTATTTCATAGGTTTCCTTGTGATATTTCATAGGTTTCCTTGAGTATATTTCATAGATTTCCTTCAGATATTTCATAGGTTTCCTTGAGATATTTCATTGGTTTCCTTCAGCTATTTCATACGTTTCGTTAAGATATTTGATAGATGTCCTTTGAGATATTTCATTGGTTTCCTTGCGATATTTCTTGGTTTCTTTGCGATATTTCATTGGTTTCCTTGAGTTATTTCACAGGTTTATTTGAGTTATTTCATACGTTTCCTTGAGTTATTTCATACGTTTCCTTGAGTTATGTCATAGGTTTCCTTGAGTTATTTCATAGGTTTCCTTGCGATATTTCATTGGTTTCCTTGCGATATTTTATTGGTTTACTTGCGATATTTCATTGGAGTCCTGGAGATATTTGATTGGTTTCCTGGTGATAGTTGATTGGTGTTATGGAGATATTTCATTGGTTTCCTTGAGATATCTCATTGGTATTTTTGAGATATTTCATAGGTTTCCTTAGATATTTCATAGGTTTCTTTAAATATTTCGTAGGTTTCCTTAGATATTTTATGGGTTTTCTTAGATATTTTATGAATTTCCTTAGATATTTCATTGTTTTCCTTAGATATTTCATTGGATTCCTTGAGATATCTCATTTGTTTCCCTGTGTTATTTCAGATTTTTTTCTGAGTTATTTCATATGTTTCCTTGTGTTATTTCATAGGTTTCCTTCAGTTATATCATAGGTTTTCTTGAGTGTTTCCATAGGTTTCCTTGAGTTATATCATAGGTTTCCTTGAGTTATTTCATAGGTTTCCCTGAGTTATTTCATAAGTTTCCTTGAGTTATTTCATATGTTTCGTTGAGTTATTTCATAGGTTTCCTTGAGTTACTTCACAGGTTTCCTTGGGTTATTTCACAGTTTTCTTTGAGATATTCCTTAAGCTTCCTTGAAATATTTAAATAAGTTTCCTTGAGATATTTCATATTTTTTATAGATATTTCATAGGTTTTTTTTAGATATTTCATAGTTTTCCTTGAGATATTTCATAGGATTCCTTGCGATATTTCATTTGCTTCCTTGCGATATTTCATTGGCTTCGTTGCGATATTTTATTGGTTTTCTTGCGATATTTCAAATGTTTCCTTGAGGTATTTGGTTGGTCTGGTGGAAATAATTGATATGTGTTCTGGTGGTATTTGATAGGTGTCCTTTAGATATTTGATCTGTGTCCTTTAGATATTTCATTTGTTTCCTTGAGATATCTCAATGGTTTTTTGAGATATTTCATAGGTTTCCTTAGATATTTCATAGGATTCCTTAGACATTTAATTGGTTTCCTTAGATATTTCATAGGTTTCCTTAGATATTTCATTCGTTTCCTTGCGATATTTCATTGGTTTCCTTGCAATATTTCATTGGATTTCTTGCGATATTTTATTGGATACCTCGCGATATTTCAAAGTTTTCTTTGAAGTATTTGATTGGTCTGTTGGAGATTTTTGATTGTTGTCCTAAAGATATTTGATTGGAGTTCTGGAGATATTTGATTGGTGTAATGGAGATATTTGATTAGTGTCCTGGAGATATTTGATTGATGTTCTGGAGGTAATTGATTGGTGTCCTCTAGATAACTGCTTGGTGTCCTGGAGATATTTGATTGGTGTCCTGGAGATATTTGATATGTGTTCTGGTGATATTTGATAGGTGTCCTGGATATATTTGATAGGTGTCCTTAAGATATTAAATTGGTTTAGTTGAGATATCTCATTGGTTTTTTTATATATTTCATAGGTTTCCTTAGATATTTCAAAGGTTTCGTTGAGTTATTTCACAGGTTTCCTTGAGTTATTTCATAAGTTTGTTTCCGATATATCATAGGTTTCCTTGGGATATTTAATAGGTTTCCTTCAGTTATTTCATAGGTTTTCTTGAGATATTTCATTGGTTTCCTTCAGATATTTCATAGGTTTCCTTGAGATATTTCATTGGTTTCCTTCAGATATATCATACTTTTCGTTAAGATATTTAAGGATGTCCTTGAGATATTTCATTGGTTTCCTTGCGATATTGCATTGGTTTCCTTGCGGTATTCCATTGGAGTCCTGGAGATATTTGATTGGTTTCCTGGAGATAGTTGATAGGTGTTATGGAGATATTTCATTGGTTTCCTTGAGATATTTTATTGGTATTTTTGAGATATATTTTATAGGTGTCCTTATATATTTCATAGGTTTCTTTACATATTTCGTAGATTTCCTTTGATATTTTATGGGTTTCCTTAGATATTTTATGGATTTCCTTAGATATTTCATTGTTTTCCTTAGATATTTTATTGGATTCTTTGAGATATTTCATTTGTTTCCCTGAGTTATTTCAGAGGTTTCCTGAGTTATTTCATAGGTTTCCTTGTGTTATTTCATAGGTTTCCTTGAGTTATTTCAAGGGTTTCTTGAGTTATTTAATAGGTTTACTTGAGTGTTTTCATTGGTTTCCTTGAGTTATATCATAGGTTTCCTTGAGTTATTTCATAGGTATCCTTGAGTTATTTCATAACTTTCCTTGAGTTATTTCATATGTTTCATTGAGTGATTTCATAGGTTTCCTTGAGATATTTCACAGGTTTCCTTGGGTTATTTCACACGTTTCTTTTAGATATTTTACAGGTTTCCTTGAGATATTTCTCAGGCTTCCTTGAAATATCCAAATAAGTTTCCTTGACATATTTCATAGGTTTTTTTAGATATTTCATAGGATTCCTTGCGATATTGCATAAGTTTCCTTGAGATATTTCATAAGTTTCCTTCAGTTATTTCATAGGTTTCCTTGAGATTTTTAATTGGTTTCCTTCAGATATTTCATAGGTTTCGTTAGGATATTTGAAGGATGTTCTTGAAATATTTCGTTGGTTTCCTTGCAATATTTCATTGGTTTCTTTCCGATATTTCTTTGGCTTCATAGGTTTCCTTGGGTTATTTCATTGGTTTCCTTGAGGTATTTCATAGGTTTCCTTGAGATATTTCATAGGTTTCCTTGAGATATTTCATTGGTATACTTCAGATATTTCATTCTTTTCGTTAAGATATTTGAAGGACGTCCTTGAAATATTTCATTGGTTTCCTTGCGATATTTCTTTGGTTTCCTTGCGAAATTTAATTGGTTTCCTTGCGATATTTCATTGGAGTCCTAAAAGATATATGATTGGTTTCCTTTAGATAGTTGATTGTTGTCCCTGAGATATTCCATTGGTTTCCATGAGATATCTCATTGGTTGTTTTTAGATATTTCATAGGTTTCCTTAAATATTTCATAGATTAGCTTAGATATTTCATAGGTTTCCTTAGATAATTAATTGGTTTCTTTAGATATTTCATAGGTTTTCTTAGATATTTCATTGGTTTCGTTAGATATTTCATTGGTTTCCTTGAGTTATTTTATATGGTTCATTGAATTATTTCATAGGTTTCCCTGTATTATTTCACAGGTTTCCTTATGTTATTTCACAGGTTTCCTTGAGATATTTCACAGGTTTCCTCGAGATATTCCTTAGGCTTCCTTGAAATATTTAAATAAGTTTCCTTGAGATATTTCATTGGCTTCCTTGCGATATTTCATTGGCTTTCTTGCGATATTTTATTGGATTCCTTGAGATATTTCAAGGATTTCCTTGAGGTATCTGATTGGTCTGGTGGAGATATATTATTGGTGTCCTGGAGATATTTGATTGGTGTCTTGGAGATATTTGATTGGTGTCCTGGATATATTTGATTGGTGTCCTGGAGATATTTGTTTGGTGTCCTGGAGATATTTGATTGGTCTCCTGGAGATTTTGATATATTTTCTGGTGGTATATGATAGCTTTGGTAAACTTTATTTTTATATGGGCCAGTTTTAGTAACTTTGGACTTCGACCCGTCACGATTTGCCTTTAGCTGTAAAGTGTTAAAATCCACACCCATGCCCCTGCCGGGACTCGAACCCGGGACCGTTGAGTCGATAGCCTACCGCCGCAGACCGCTTGACCACCCGGCCGGCAAGTATATGATAGCTGTCCTAGAGATATTTGATAGGTGTCCTTAAGTTATTGAATTGGTTTCCTTGAGATATCTCATTGGTTTTTTTAGATATTTCATTGGTTTCCTTAGATATACACCCTCCATTCCAAAAGAAACCGAACGTTTTAAAAAAACAAAAAAACAATGTACATTTTGGAACAAATCATTTTTATTAATCAATGTATTCCCCTTCTGCATCGATACACATATTTGCACGCTCCAACAAGTTGTCAAACGACTTCTCCATGTCCTTTATTGGAGTGGTCTTTAGGACGGCGGTCGTCGCCTTCTCAATGGCTTCAATCGATGCGTGCCACTTTCCTTTCATCGCCAAATGCAGTTTCGGGAACAGATAGAAATCGCACGGAGCGAGATCTGGTGAATAGGGCGGATGATGCAAACGAATAATGTGATTTTTGACCCAAAATTCAGTTACAAGTCGCGAACGATGTGATGGTGCATTATCGTCCAAAAGAGTCCAACTGCCGATTTCTCGATATTCGGGCCGAATACGACGAATTCTTGCCAGCAAACGCTTCATGACGCCCAAGTAAAACTCTCCAGTGACTGTCTGGCCGGGCTGAACAAATTCTTTGTGGATAATTCCTTTTGAATCGTAAAAACAAATCAGCATCACCTTAACTTTTGACTTCACCAAGCGACTTTTTTTGGGTGGTCCTTCATCCGGCGCTCTCCATTCAGCACTTTGCCGCTTTGTTTCGGGCTCATATTCAAAACACCACGTCTCGTCACCAGTTACAATCGATTTCAAGAAGTTTCGATCCTGCCGAGCACTTTTAACAATGTCTTTGCAATGCGCAATTCGATCAACGTTTTGGTCTTCGGTGAGTTTGTGTGGTACAAACCGCGAATTAACCTTCTTAAGGCCCAAAACTTCGGTCAAAATGCGGTATGCGGTTGTTTGAGGAATGCCTAATTCCATTTCAATAACTTTCACCGACGCTTTTTTGTTATGTTTGATGAATTCACGCACTTTTTCGATGTTTTCTTCCGATAATCCGGTTCTGGGACGGCCTGATCTTTCGTCATCATCCAGCGTCTCTCTACCCGATTTGAATCGCCTGAACCACTCGTAAACTTGCGTACGGGATAGACACTCATCACCATATGCATTTTGTAGCATTTGGTGCGTTTCAGTAAAAGGTTTACCCAGTTTAACACAAAACTCAATTGCAGCTCGTTGTTTGAAACTCATTTTCCGACCGATGTACACAACACACTGACAGTTGAAACGCAATAACTTTGTTGCCGTGCATCCAAATGTCATGACATTTATACCAGTTGTCAATGAGGGACTACGCCATCTACCGGTAAAATATTACAACAGATGGCACTAGTGGTACTATTTGTTTTCAAAAGTTCGGTTTCTTTCGGAATGGAGGGTGTATCATAGGTTTCCATTAGTTATTTCACAGGTTTCGTTGAGTTATTTCATAGGTTTCCTTGAGTTATTTTATAGGTTTCCTTGAGATATTTCTTAGGCTTCCTTGAGTTATTTGATAGGTTTCCTTGAGTTATTTCATAGGTTTCCTTGCGAAATTTCATATTTTTCCTTGAGATATTTCATAGGTTTCCTTCAGTTATCTCATAGGAATCCTTGAGATATTTCATTGGTTTCCTTCAGATATTTCATAGGTTCCGTTAAGATATTTGAAGGATGTCCTAGAGATATTTCATTGGTTTCCTTCCGATATTTCCTCGGTTTCCTTGCGATATTTAATTGTTTTCCTTGTGATATTTCCTTGTTTTCCTTGAGTTATTTCACATGTCTCCTTGAGTTATTTCATAAGTTTCCTTGACTTATTTCATAGGTTTCCTTGAGTTATTTCATAGGTTTCCTTGAGTTGTTTCATAGTTTTCCTTGAGTTATTTCATAGATTTCCTTGCGATATTTCTTAGGTTTCCTTGTGATATTTCATAGTTTTCCTCCAGATATTTCATAGGTTTCCTTGAGATATTTCATTGCTTTCCTTCAGATATTTCATAGGTTTCGTTAAGATATTTGAAGGATGTCCTTGAGTTATTTCATTCGTTTCCTTGCGATATTTCATTGGTTTCCTTGTGATATTTCATTGGTTTCCTTGCGATATTTCATTGGAGTCCTGGAGATATTTGATTGGTTTCCTGGAGATAGTTGATAGGTGTCCTGGAGATATTTCATTAGTTTCCTTGAAATATCTCATTGGTTTCGTTAGATATTTCATTTTTTTCCTTAGATATTTCATTGGATTCCTTCAGATATTTCATTTGTTTCCCTGAGTTATTTCATAGGTTTTTTTTAGTTTTCTCATAGGTTTCCTTGTGTTATTTCATACTTTTCCTTGAGTTATTTCACAGGTTTCCTTGAGTGTTTACATAGGTTTCCTTGAGTGTTTACATAGGTTTAATTGAGTTATTTCATAAGTTTCCTTGAGTTATTTCATAGGTTTCCTTGAGTTATTTCATAAGTTTCCTTGAGATATTCCGTAGGCTTTATTGAAATATTTAAATAATTTTCCTTGAGATATTTCATATTTTTTCTTGAATTATTTCATAGTTGTTTTTAGATATTTCATAGGTTTTCCTTGAGATATTTCATAAGTTTCCTTGCGATATTTCATTGGCTTCCCTGCGATATTTTATTTGTTTCCTTGCGATATTTCAAAGATTTCCTTGAGGTATTTGATTGGTCTAGTGGGGATGTTTGATTGATGTCCTGGAGATATTTGATTGGTGTCCTGGAGATATTTGGTTTGTGTAATGGGGATACTTTATTCCTGTCCTGGACACAATTGATGGGTGCCCTGGGGATATTTGATTGGTGTCTTTTAAGATATTTGATTGGTGTCCTGGAGATATTTGATTGGTGTAATGGAGATATCTGATTGGTGTCGTGGAGATATTTGGTTGATGTCCTGGAGGTAATTGATTGGAGTCCTGGATATAATTGATTGGTGTCCTGGAGATATTTGGTGGGTGTCCTGGAGATATTTGATTGGTGAACTGGGGATATTTGATTGGTGTCTTGAAGATATTTGATTGCTGTCTTGGAGATATTTGATTGGTGTCCTGGAAATATTTGGTTGGTGTCCTGGAGATAAATGATTGGTGTCCTGGAGAAATTCGATTGGTGTAATGGAGATATTTGGTGGGTGTCCTGGAGATATTTGGTAGGTGTCTTTCAGATATTTGGTGTGTGTCCTGGAGATATTTGGTGGGTCTGCTGGAGATATTTGGTCGGTGTCCTGGAGATATTTCGTGGGTGTCCTGGAGATATTTTTTAGGTTTCCTTGAGACATGTCATAGATTTGCTTGAGATATTCCATAGGTTTCCTTGAGATATTGCATATTTTTGATAGAGATGTTTCATAGCTTTCCATAAGTTATTTCATAGGTTTACTTGAGCTATTGTATAACTTTCCTTGAGTTATTTCATAGGTCTCCTTGAGTTATTTCATAGGTTTCCTTGAGATAATTCACAGGTTTCCTTGCGGTATTACATAGGTTTTCTTGAGATATTTCATAGGTCTCCTTGGGATATTTCATAGGTTTCCTTCAGATATTTCATTGGTTTCCTTGAGATATTTCATAGGTTTCCTTATGATATTTGATAGGTTTCCTTGATATATTTCATAGGATTCCTTGAGATATTTTATGTTTCCTTGCGATATTGTATAGGTTTCCTTAAGATATCATCATAGGTTACCTTCAGATATTTCATAGGTTTCCTTGAGTTATTTCATTATTTTCCTTGAGATATTATTATAGTTGCTTGAGATATTTCATAGGTTTCCTTGATATATTTCATAGGTTTCCTGGAGATATTTCATATGTATCCTTGGGATATTTTATAGGTTTCCTTGAGATATTTGATTGGTGTCCTGGAGATATTTGATTGGCGTCCTGGAGATTTCTGATTGGTGTCCTTGAGATATTTGATTGATGTCCTGTAGATAATTGATCGGTGTGCTGGAGATAATTGATTGGTTTTCTGGAGATAATTGATTGGTGTCCTGGAGATAATTAATTGGTATCCTGGAGATATTTGATTGGTGTCCTCTAGATAATTGATTGGTGTCCTGGAGATAATTGATTGGTGTCCTGGAGATATTTGATTGGTATCCTGGGGATAATTGATTGCTGTGCTGGAGATATTTGTAATGTGTCCTGGTGATATTTGATATGTGTCCTGGTGATATTTATTGGTGTGATGGAGATATTTTTGTGTGTCCTGGATGTATTTCCTTGAGATATATCATTGGTTACCTTAGATATTTCATTGGTTTACTTAGATATTTGATTGGTTTCTATAGATATTTCACAGGTTTTCTTGAGGTATTTGAAGGGTGTTCTTGAGATATTTCATTGGTTTAATTGCGATATTCCATAGGTGTCCTGGAGATATTAGATTAGTGTCCTGGAGATATTTGGTTGGTGTCCTGGAGATATTTTATTGGCGTGCTGGAGATATTTGATTGGTGCCCTGGAGATATTTGATTGTTTTTTGGAGATATTTGATGAGTGTAACGGAGATATTTGATAAGTGTCCTGGAGATATTTGATGAGTTTCCTGGAGATATTTGATGAGTGTCCTGGAGATATTTGATGAGTGTCCTGGAGATATTTGGTGAGTGTCCTGGAAATATTTGATGAGTGTACTGGGGATATTTTGTGAGTGTACTGGAGCTATTTGATGAGTGCTGGAGAAATTTCATCAGTGACCTGGAGATATCTGGTGTGTCTCCTGGAGATATTTGGTGTTTGTTTTGGAGATATTTGGTGTGTGTCTCGGAGATATTTGGTGGGTGTCCAGGTGATATTTAGTGAGAGTCCTGGAGATATTTTGAAGTGTCCTGGAGATATATGATGGGTGTCCTGGAGATATTTGATGGGTGTCTTTGAGATATTTGATGGGTGTTTTTGAGATATTTAATGGGAGTTTTTTAGATATTTGATGGGGACCCGGAGATATTTGATGGGTGTTGATGGGGTTTGAGAAAGTTCCTTGACATATATGATGAGTTTCCTTGACATATATGATGAGTTTCCTTGACATATGAGATCAGTTTAATTTATATATAAGACGAGTTTCCTTCACAATGATAATGAGTTTCTTTGACATTAATAATGCGTTTCCCTGACATTAAAAATGAGTTTCCTTGACATTAATAATGAGTTTCCTTGATATTAATAATCAGTTTCCTTGACATTAATAATGTGTTTTTCTTGACATATATGATGGGTTTAATTGATATATATGATGGGTTTAATTGACATATATGATGTTTTTCCTGGACTTATTTGAGACCTTGACATATATGATGGGTTTCCTTCAGATATTTGATATGTTTCTTTGAAATATTTCCTAGATTTCCTTGAGAAATTTCCTAGGTTTCCTTGAAATTTCTCATAGGTTTCATTGAGATATTTCATTAGTTTCCTTGAGATATTAGGTAGGTTTCCTTGACATATTTCATTTTTTTCCTTGAGATATTTCATCGGTTTCCTTGATATATCTCATAGGTTCCTTGAGTTATTTCATAGGTTTCCTTGAGTTATTTCATAGGTTTCCTTGAGTTATTTCATAGGTTTCCTTTGAGATATTTTCTAGGTTTCCTTGAGATATTTCACAGGTTTCCTTGAGATATTTCATAGGTTTCCTTGAGATATTTCATATTTGACCTTGAGATATTTCCTAGGTTAAACTGAGATATTTATTAGGTTTGCTCGACATATTTTATTGGTCGCCTTGAGATATTTCATTGGTTTCTTTTAGATATTTCATTGGTTTCCTTGCGATATTTTATCGGTTTCCTTGCGATATTTCATAGGTTTCCTTGAGATATTTGATTGGTGTCCTGGAGATAATTGATTGGTGTCCTGGAGATATTTGATTGGTGTCCTGGAGATATTTGATTGATGTCCAGAAGATAATTGATTGGTGTCCTGGTGATAATTGATTGGTGTCCTGGAGATATTTGTTTGGTGTCCTGGAGATATTTGATTGGTGTCCTGGAGATTTGATTGGTTTCCTGGAGATATTTGATATGTGTTCTGGTGATATTTGATATGCGTACTTGAGATACTTGATTGGTGTCCTGGAGATATTTCCTTGAGATATTTGATAGGTTTCCTTAGATATTTTATGCGTTTCCTTAGTTATTTCGTTGGATTTATTGAGATATTTCATAGGATTCCTGGAGTTATTTCATAGGATTGCTTGAGTTATTTCATAGGTTTCCTTCTGTTATTTCATAGGGCTACTTGAGCTATTTTATAGGTTTCCTTGAATTTTTTCATAGACTTCTTTGAGATATATCTTAGGTATCCTTGAGCTCAAGGAGACCTATCTACTATCTCCAGGAAGCCAATCAAATATCTCCAGGACTCCAATGAAATATCGCAAGGAAACCAACGAAATATCGCAAGGGAACCAATGAAATATCTGAAGGACATCCTTCAAATATCTTAAAGAAACCTATGAAATGCCTGAAGGAAACCAATGAAAAAACTCAAGGAAACCTATGAAATATCTTAAGGGACCTATGAAATATCTCAAGGAAAGCTATGAAATATCGCAAGGAAACCTATGAAATAACTCAAGGAAATATACAAAATAACTCAAGGAAACCTATGAAATAACTCAAGGAAACCTATGAAA
>JAGDQP010007348.1:28707-59955 GCA_022664845.1 Lepisma saccharinum | reverse complement strand
AATGGAAGTTAATAATTTCCCGCCAATGACATTTCTACTAGGCGGTATCACTTGATCTTAGACTTGTGCTGCCATCTGACAAGTAGGCCGGAGGACGGGAATTTTTGTGTACTATGCACAGTATAGCAAAATTCACTTCTTATTATTTTCTTTGGCTCAACTACCACAGTTGAGCGACTAGCATCTCAAGGGAGGCACATGTTTCCTAGGCGTGGCCCACTCGCGCAGGCGCGGAGCTCCTTGAACTCTAAGGGCTCATTTTCAAGCCCGATTGCGATTTGGGTGAATAGCCAATTGAAACACGTAAGAAATATACACCACGAAACATCACATGTTTCAATTGGCTACACTCTCTAGTAGCAAGCAACGCAAGTGGGCTTGAAAATGAGCCCTAAGTAACAACGACAAGGACTTGTTCAGTAATTTTCAGCTTGGTTTGGTGGTTTACGTATCGGGAAGCTGATCCAGAGGTCTCGGGAACGAATCCTGGCGTCGTTACTTTTACATATTTTTTAAAAAAGGAAATCAACTTTTTTTCTTTATGTATATACGCATTAGGAAATTTAATAAAAGTAGTGATATTGACCAAGATAGAATCCAATGGCGAACGTTTGTTACTGCGGCGATGAATTTGCGAGTTCCATAAGCCATAGAGTTAGTTAGTGATTTATTATTATTAATTACTTTTGCATTACTCTCAGAACTGCCAAGTGTCAGCTTTTACGGCTGACATGAGCGTTTTTTGACGTTTGTCAGCATGTCAACGCACCGTATAGGGGAAGTCAGGTGAATATGAGCATAGTTAATAAAAATGCGATTGGATCTAAAAAATGGTGTATTACAAAAATTTCAAAATATGACTAAAAGTAAGACAGGTTCTTCTTTGAGCAACGCCAGAAAGTACAGAGCTGTACATACTCTGGTATCCGAGTAATGAAGAGGAAAGTAAGGTAGGTGTGCAGTGCTCATATTTCACATGATACAAGGGTAATATGAGCACTTCGTAGGGCATAGCTATATGAGCATTATTCTCTGCCAATATCTGCACACCGAATACAAGTGAAAAAGAATAAATAACAGTAGAATATACAAAATAAAAGGTAGTACAATTAAAGGCAGTAATTAGCAAGAAAGAGCCACTCATGCTAGTGAAACACACACTCGAACATTAGTCCTGTGAATGTGCAAATGAAGACCTGCGAAGTCTAAGCCGCAGTTTCAGTTTTGTCAAAAAAAAAAAAAAGACAAAAATAGACAATTAGACTTTTCTTCCCCAAGAGGGAGAAGTCTAATTGGTCATTTTTTGGGACAAAACTGAAATTGTGGCTTAGACTTTTTTCATCGCAGGTCTTTAAAAAAACTTCAAATGTGAATAACGTAAAACAAAAAATACCAAAAGAACAGAAACACTACATCTTTAGCTCTACCTGGAGTTAAAACTTCAGTAAAATATCACACTTACAATAGGCTATTAACTGTTAGGCCTATCATTTTTTTTCGGGAGGCTTGGCTTGGGCTAGGCAGGACTGGGGCTCCCATAGTTCCTCCAGTTATAACCATTATTGTAGGATGGTCAAGAGTCTAGCAATAGGACCTAAACCGGAAATTGACGACAAGTGGCCAAACATAATAGGTTAGGCTGATTATGAACTAAAGGAGTGTAGACTTTGTCATCCATGTCATTACAAATTAGGCAGCTTTTTAGTATCTCTCCCAAATAATTTGGTAGTGATTAGGCCTATGAATCGTGATATTGCAACTATTACTGACTTTCGGTTAGGTTAGTTTACTTTAGAAATGGTCAAATAGGCCTATACATTCTTATACTGTAAGGAATATTGCTTAGTAAAATCTGCTGCATGTGGCTTGCTTACTTTGGAAAGGAATAGTCTTTGATTAATTTGGGGGGAGATACTAAATGCCATCCACAAATTATTATGTCATTACAAATTTTCTGCTCTAGTTAATACCTGCAAAAGCTCATCAGTTTATTTCTCTCATTATTTTCAGTAAATTTGTACATGCTCATATTAAACTGAATTTAAAAGCTCATATTTCACCGACTGCTAGTGTTTTTTTTAATGCACTGTAGTTTGCAACTATGTTTATCACAAAGAAGTGAACAAACGACTGGCGTGGTGTTCCTAGACGGAACTGACTATAAATTAAGTTATATATTTTATATAACGAATGAATACCTCGTTGAAGCTTATTTTCCATTACCCTGATTTAACTTTAGTTAACAAAATATACATTTTTTTTTTAAATTGTACGAACCTTTAAACTTCTCCTTTATTACGTAACAATAGCAGCACACTGGCTTGGGTTCCACTCTCGTCAAGCACGAAACTCCAAAGAAGGCTACCAACTTCGTTGTTTCGCTCTTGCTCAATGCACTCGTGGAAGATGGGGATATAAGCTTCGTCCTGCAAGTGCTTTCTACAGTAGAAGGCCAGAGGGTATTATGAGGCAACGCAGCATCATGGGAAGCCTGCTGGCTGATATAATACGTTGTCTGCTGTGTTAACTATGACTGGGAACTTACGAATGGGTGGGTTCTAATAAACCGCACGCAAACTGTTGGGTTTAAAACATTTTTTGAAATATGTTGCATGTGATTTCAGATTCATCCTCTGCGTACGAAGAGGACGATAAAATGTTTTGAGAATACTTAAATTCGAGCCACATTCCAACAATTCGGAGACGTCCAAACTATTTTGAAAAATTGGAATTATGTTGATTTCTTTAGAATTCAGACTTACGAAAGAGACCGTGAAAGAAATAGTTCCTCAAATTGATAACATCTTGAAAACACCTACTAACAGTCACACTTTTCATGCTATTCACTATTTTCTGTCGTAATTACTAGGTATGTTTTATCGTAGGAGCTGCTCCATTGTCATCGCTTGATGGCCATTGCACACTCCTTTTCATATCTGATGCAATCTAAGCTCAATTAACGTAGCATACTGAATCTGAAGGTAGAAAATGAAAAAAAAAAAAGTAATAAAGTTGAGTATAGGAACCGTGAAGTTATAACAACAGAGCAGTCTTACTGGATTTCTATTTATTTTGTAACATTCGGACTTCGATACTTCGTTTTATTAACTGGAACAAGGCGGGTACGAGAGGGTTCTAGATCTCTGGTACGCCTACGTATGTTTATAGTTACTAAGTCAACTCTTTATAGATGTGTTTATTACCTTATTTAGACATTATTTACATAACATCGAAATCTTCTATCACTCTATGTAGGTAAAAAGAACCTTTCTCAAACATTACATTGGTGCATTCATCTAGACGGGCCGTGTAGAAATGGAGATCAGCTAAAATTTGGAATACACAGTTAGCTCTTTCTGGTGGAGTTTATGAGACGTACTTAAAAAAAAACACTTTTATAGGAAAGTTCCTTGAAGAATCTACAACTAAGTGTAAATTTCTCGGCTCATAATAGTTTAATATTTCTTCCATAAAGGACATGCAAATTTATTCGGCCCCTTGTACAAATTTGTACAAAGCGTATAAAGTTATTTGTTTACTCCTATGAATTCGCCTCGTAAAATTAAAGCTACCTACGTTAATAGTAGATTTAATTGCTCATAGTTCTACATATCAAACTTTACAACAAAAATATATCCGAAAATATATTTCTACATCTGAAATAAATGATAGGGCTAACACATGGTCGTCTTTCATAGCTCTTCTCATTATAAATGTCAAAACTTATTTATACTTTTTTAATATATTAAGTACCTCCAATTGATATTCTTCTACTTAAGTCATTCGACTAACATTTAAAAAAACAAAAATATCAGCGATAATTTGAACATTCCTCCCACAAAGTTATTTAAATTCATGCCATGATATCCGCGCAGTCAGCCGTCTGGGTAATGTTGCCATTTTTCAATACTCCGGCCTTCTGCTGTAGAAAGGCCCTGGTCCTGCTCATATTAAACTGACTTCCCTAACATATGTCAGCTTCTTTGTCAATCTTTTTAGATTAATGCACTTTTCATTCTGACTGAGGTTTGCCAGGGGTTTTTCCCTTAGTCACACCAGGCAAATACCTTCAACTTAGGCTCTGGCCGACACCTTTCGAAATCCTTTCCCCTCCGCATATCGCGACCTGAGCCTTAGATGCCTAAAGGCCATAAATGATTTTTTTAAAAAAAATATGCATTTTATCTGCCTCATCAAAGTTTTTATGTCAAGTTCTTGTTTTGAATAACAGAAATGTTCAGTTGAAATTGGTTAAGTAGTGATTATTTTTCTAGTAGCTTCAAAAATGTATTGAAGTTCACCACTGATGACATGAATTTTTTTCTATGATGAATTTATGCAATTCAAATGTAAACTAACGCAAACTTGCAGAAACGTTTGAAGATTGCCAGGTAATTTGGTGTAATCTTTACAATGAAACTGCTTGTAATGATGTAAGAAACTATAAAAACGATGCGAGGGTGTGCACCTTGTTTTAATCTTGCACCTTTGTAGCAAAGGAACAGAGGAGAGAGTCTGACAATATAAAACAGTTCCGTTCCTCCACGAAGATGGAAAGAAAATTGTATACTATATTGCAAGAATCAGAGAAAATATTAGGAACAGGAATTTGATGCAAAATTCTTAAAGCAAAGCTAAGTATGCCACTGACGAGTACAATAAAAGTAAATTGCGTTGTTCTTGGGAAGTAGGCTATTTAAATAGCAATTACGTTCAATGACAGCTTTTCTCATCCTTTGTCAGCTTTTGTAGATACCTATATCAGCTTTTTCTGCTATTAAAACTTGGCTCTGCCAGACGGTTCTACCAAATAGATGTTTGCTCGGTGTGCAAGGGGGGCACGGTGCGTCCGAAGGGAGCTGAGCGGCGTGAGCCGCAGCAGCAGGTTAGCAGTTAAAATAGTGTTTAAGAATTTCAACAACCCATTTCTTGAAATTGATCTCTCTCCGTCGGCGAATGCTAATGAATCGATATTTTAAGATCTTGTTTGTGTTTCTCAAGTACTTTACTTGAGCCTGTGGACCGTTACATTTTTTTCTGAGTACCATCACTGTAACATTGCTTTCTTCTTGCATAATCTGGACACGATTAATTTCCTTTCCTGCTTCCATATTTTTATCGCCAATGTTTTGTTATGGCTCTCGCAATTTTCGCTTACTGAAGAACTAGACGAAACAAATTCGGTAGGTTTAAGACATTTTTTTTACGAGGAGATATTTCTTAAGTGTCTCAAACGCTCGCTTTTATAATGTTCCTATTTTCGACCCGGTAGTTGCAATTAAAATAAACAAATAAAATAAAATAATTAATTATTGCACTAATTCACAGAAGAAAATCTCTACACACAATGATTTTCCTAGAAGAAAGGCGAGATTCACGCTGTCAAATACTGAATAGCATGTGCCGTTAGCTGGTTTCCCTGTATGTAGGTACAACTCCGGATGACGTCGCACGTTCCACAATCCCGGTTTTCAGCTTCGGAGGGCCAAGACTGCGCTACTTTCTTAGTTTAATATATACATTACTTACTTTATGTGGGCATGCATTTTTTTTCAGAACCATTCGCCAGCTCCGAGAACACACGTAGAAATTACTTCCGGTCCGCTCTCGCGTAGGCGCAGAGCCTGAAGTCTATAAGTAACACAGACAGACGCTTCATCCGCAACTCCCAGCTTAGTTTACTAGTTAATGCATCGAGAAGCTGATCCGGAGGTCCCGGAATCAAATCCTGGCGTGGTTACTATTACATTTTAAAAAAGAAAATTAACTTTTTTCTTTTTATTTATGTATGTACGCATTAGAAAATTTGATAAAAGTTGTGATTTAATATACCAAATAGAGGCTACTGATGTATATAAACCCACCAGAGCAGGATGCCATCTGACGAGTAGGTCAGCGAACGGGAATAAGATCACGTGATACCGCCGAGTCGTCTGTACGAAGTAAAAGAATGACGGTTGGTTGGTTAGAAATAAGGTTGTTCTAATCAGTGTTCGATTTGTTATAAATTATGAAGGGGGATCCTAAGACTAGTGGTTGGTGGTAAGTTTCAACATACTAGCTGTTTGGGTAAAAATAGAAGGATTTTATCGCTGGTTGAGGTGATATTCGTAATCAACAACCGGAGATGAAAATCCTCGACATCCCACCCTGGCAAATCGAACACTGGTTCTAATAAAGTATTTGCCTGTAGCTAACTCATGCGCAGAGAAAGAATGCAGAGAAAACAACTGAGCATCGACCAAGGCGACGTACCTGATTGATTAGCGAGTAACTAGAGAGCTTGTTGCCATCTTTGTTAGACGAAAACAATGTTTTTGATTGGAGTAAGTGGGCTAACTGGGAGGGACTAAGCTGTGATGTTTGGCTTCATGTTCTTGACAAGATAACTTATCCTCTATTAGAACATCCTTGGTTAGAAACTGAAGGCATCAACTCTGGCCACAACTGTCGCTACTATCGAGCACTAGTAGAGACATCTACAGGTATACGTGAGAACTTCTAGCAATCACTTCTTGTTATTTTCTTCGGCTAAACTTTCATTTGTAGCTACAATGTGCTAAATATTAAGATAAATTACACCAACTTTTAAAATAAAGTCAATATTCAAGATACACTGTTGCCAGAATTGAAAGCAAAGACACTGTCAAGTGAGAGAAAGATAATGGTGATGAAATCACAGTTGGCCCTAAAACGATAAAAAATACTAAATGTTAGAGTTTACACTATCTTACATTTGTCAACTAATCAAGAAAGTTGGTATAAACGCCTATTATGCACAATAGATGGTAACTTGCATAATATTGAAATGTGTTTTGCAAACTGTTTCTATACGGTTGGCAAACTGCACTTTTATGTCATTATCTTTTTAAATTTTATAATGTAATAGTAAGTCGTATATACAAGGTCTTATCTTAACATTATCCTTACTGATACTTTAAATTTCATTTTGTAACATTTTCATTTTATTCAACGAATACATTTTAAAAATATGTAGCTATCTTGAATGTGCCCTCTCAACAGACTTTGATGGGGAGTCTCTTACATACCCCCTTAACTTCGTCCCTGGGCAGAGTACATATTCAATTTTATATATGTTCATTATTTTGAAATCAGTCCAAAAACAGCAGTACGAACAGATGGAGTACTCCTTCCTATGCGTGTTGTACGTGTGGTGAATGTGTGAACTTCCAACTAGGAACAACGAAAAACGTTGAAAACTTTGAACTCCGTGCCAACCGATATGAGGAGCTCGTTCTCAGCTATGATTCGGGTGGGTACAGAACATCAGACAGCAGTGGTGTGATCGTCAGACCATGGTTGGAAAATCTTTTACAACTAGTATTGTGCAATATATGTTTTCGCAAAAAAGTAGAGAATACAAAATTAGGATCCGTGAAAAGAGTATATCTGGTAACCCTAGACAGAAGTCGTTTTTGAATGTTTATTTCTAATAAAAACATTAAAATGTTTCGAAATGTATTTATTCCTCAAACCGGGGATTAATCCGGGAAAACCGCCCGGAAGCCGTGGGTGAATGGTCACTTTAGAGGTTGGAACACTATATAGGATTGATGATTGTATCTTGTATCAGTTCATATTGATTTTTCTCTCCCCTCCTGGTAATGGAGAAGCATGCAATATTTCCGGAGATTGCCAAAGGCTGCAACCTAGATAAAGTAGAACTGAACTTAAAAATAACATCACTAGTGCAATAAAGAAATCCTGTAGAAAAAGGGTAGAAAGAAAGTGTAATGGTTAACCTTTCTGGAATGAAAGTGGGCCTTGTCGTACATTAATTTGAGACTACACCCCTTACATTTTTCAGTTTTCACGAATAACCTCTTTCCTGTAACGGTATCATTTCTTCTATAAATTTACCTTTTAGTTCACCCCTCTACGGAACGTAATCCGGCTGTGTAAATTATTTGTAAGCAGTGGTATAAAACGTATATGTGGTTTAACAACTGGCTGACCTAAACCGAAATTTATCAAATCTTCGTTTGAAGGGAAAGCACCGAGCAATTTGGTTTATGAAGGAAGGAAACGAAAATGTTCGAGTTGTAAACTTCGTTGATCTGCGCAAGTAATATCTTCAGAAGCCCTGCCTTACCCCTCTTTTTATTTTAACAAATGTTTGGAACCGTACAAAAAAAAAATATTTACTACTTTTCTGCAAAAATACATTCCTTCATATTTGTATCTTGCTTTTAGATTCATGCCACAAATAACTGCAGTAACCTTCAGCATTGGTACCCATTACAGCTACTGAAAAGGTAACGCGTTACTTGTGTTACTTTACTCCCCAAGTCTGGAAACTGATACTAACAAATCGACCCCTCAAAACCTAGAACTTACGCCTTCAGATAATTAAATCTGCAAGAACCCTCATGCCGTAGCCAAAATTTTCTCAACTCCTATAGTATTATAGTTCATAAAACACTCACTGCACGATCTCCATCGCAATCATCCCAAAACAAATCTAAGCATATACCTGAAGTAACAAGTTCTTCCTTACACCGTCGCGTGAGAATTGTTTTATTCCATGTCACCAAAAATCGAAAATTGACTTTTTACTGGAAATGTGTTCTATGTCTCGTATATTTTTCAATTTCCAGTAAGAGTTCTGATCAATTCCTGCAGGAAATATGAAAGCCAGAGAACTGTTTTATTGTATGTCGCCAAAGTTACAGAAAAAAATAATTCTGTTTTATTCTAAGTCACTGCCTAATAAGCTGTCCGTGACTATAGTGTTATTCTATGTCATTGGGCTTTTGCATTTGTGTAAATTTTGTTTTATTCTATGTCCTTATCCAATGAGATTCACTCTACAGGTCACGTGACAGGATGGCTTCCACCAGTATTTTTTACAGAAAAAGGTTGTGAGAGGAGCTGGTTTGAAATCTTTTATTGGAAACATAAGTATTGACGCTAATAAGTGGTGGTTTTATCATCACTGTTTTTGTCAAACAAAGCATGTACTTTTAAGTGGAGTGCTTTGTAGATACAACGAAAAATATTAGGTCTATTACAGGACGGATGTTTCAAATGGAGCTGATGATAATGCAATGGACTTAAGTACCACTGTTAGCTTGGACAAACTCGATGACAGCGATGTGGACCCTAACTACGTCCAAAGTAGTAGCAACAACAAATATGACCAGCCTGTTGGACCTTCTAACAGCAGCCAGAGTAGGCATTATGTATGCTTGTTTGAGAAAATCTGAGGTTATCTTCAAAATAGGTACGGAAATATGCCCATGCTAACGCAATTTCTGAGAGTGGTATTTTAAGGTCAATGTAAAGCCAAGACCTCCGACAAGAGATGGCAGTACTATCTCTGTATATGTCTCATGTATTTTATCGTTGCACGAAATTTCAATTCTGCTCCTACAAATTCAAGCCTAGAGAGTTCTAACTTTCAGGGAAGAAAGTTCATAACTAATTCAAGAGTTCTATGCATGCCGATTTTTCATTATTTTCTTGTTCATTGTTGAGATATTTTCATTGTTGAGATATTTTCATTGTTGTTATGGATATACAAACCTTTAATAATGAAGCTCTTTCAACAATGAACAAGATAGAATATAAAGAATTCGGCACGGATAGAACTCTTGAATTAGTTATGAAATTTCTTCCCTGAAAGTTAGAACTCTCTAGGCTTGAATTTGTAGGAGCAGCATTGAAATTTATTGCAACAATAAAAATACATTAGACATATACGGAGATAGTGCTGCCATCTCTTGTCGGAGATCTTGGCTTTACATTGACCTTAAAGGGTCATTCCATCAGGCTTAAATGTGATATCTTTTCCTTCCACGAAGACTGAGAAAAATGTTGCATTACTATTTCCAACTCTGCATTGAAATAATGTCATACGTTGAGAATATTGTCAAATCAGACTTGATAAAAGCAATGATCATAAAACAGATTCTGTCTTAAAGTCCCTGGTCAATTTGAAATAAAGCACAGCTGTGGAAATAACCAGGGAACGTAAGACCCAATCAATACGTTATGACCATCACAAACAGTCCCAGAAGTCTTCGGTGTTCTATGGAATATCTATAAAACAATTTTAATTTTAATTTTATTTAACTGGCATACCAGACTTAGGAGAATAAATTATATCAAGTATTCCCATTCAGTGCAATCCAATTCAACATGTACGCAGACTTGTAGTGAAAATCCCATTGCTTTGATTTTGAGCAGGGACACTTTTTAATCCTGTTATTATCCATAACAGTATTGTTATTGTTATTTTGTTTTTTCCTTACTATGAATATTTAGTTCTCAACACAAGACAAGAGAACACTTTGTTTTAGTGTCTTTGTAAAATAAAATAATAATGAAAAGATGAATTGTGAATTTTTAAAATGTATTTAGTCCTGTGGTGCCTGCGAAGGCTGACATGCATTTCCCTGCTTCTATTCATGAATATTTCATTCTAAAGGAAAACAAAGAACTGAAAATTCTGAATATCATCCGCACTTTGACAATACTTTCTTCAATACGCAAGTACAATGGCATTTATCTATGACATAGAATCAGGGGCGAATCCAGGCTGAATATTTGGGGGCTCAATATCCATTCGAGCTCAAAAAAGGGTCAAACAACTTTAGAAAAGAAAATGCAGCTCTTCTGTAGAATTAACTTGTTTAAAATTTGATACTGATGGATTAGAAATAGAAATAATAATAATTAGTATTAGAAGAAGAATGCGAATTCCTTTTAATTCCTATTCATACTCTAGTTTTTATTACTTCTTTCTTTTCCTTGTTATTTTCAATTGTACTTGCATGTAAAAAGCACGACTAACCTGTGTGAATTACAATTTTTGGAATAACTTAATATTTTAACAAATGTAATACGAACACGCTTGATTCACAAATAAAAGTATATGTAATTACTAATGATTGATTAGTTCGTACGATAGATTTAGTTGCTGTAAACATAACATAAACAGTCTTGAATAAACAAAGGAAATGCACAAAAGAATCAGTTCCCGTCTCGCGACACTTCAAATAACAAATTCCAGGAAAGCAGCGAATTTATCTACAAGTTTCTCAACATGGATATTGATTTCACGATGGACATATAAGAGAGCTAGGCCAGTCAATCAATCTTGACTCATCCGACTTCGAGTCCAGGTTTACAACAAACGAAGCGTAGAGAAAATTCTCTCTACGCGGCAATGCTCACAGTTAAAGTGGTGAGAATGTGAACGGCAAGATAAATAACAGGATATTGTTCTGAGTCACAAATGAGGAGCGCGTGCAAACATTTATTTCCCTACTTTTCTTCTCTAGCACGGCGAAAGGACGCCAAATTTCAACCTCTCCAGCAAACTGCCTCTTGGATTTGTTCGTGAAAGGTGACAAAAATTTTAATATTTCCTTTTGCCTCTCCGTACTAATTTCCGTGATGAAACTGAATGTTCTTTGAACGTAACGATAATAAGCTAACGCATTTTAAGTTTTCTTTCAGAATCTACAATTTATATCTGTCAGGATGTTATCAACAAGCACAGATATGTACTCATGACATCTATAATACTCCTCGGGAGAGTCGGCTGGCACGTTGCTTCGGATAGTTTTTCTTGAACATTTGCGCTTCAGTGAGATTTCCATGGTCGAATCAATTGTTCGCATCATTTCTATCGCTTCTTGGAAAAGAATACCGAATTCCAGTTCTGCATTTTCGCACTTACAAGTTAATGCATCGCGTACACATTCGATCATCGCTTCTGCTTCGGGAATGGTCAAGGTGTGTTTTTGTAATCCAGTGGCTACAGAAGAAAACAAGGGAGATATTTCTGCAAGGGTCAGAAGTCGTTTGACAAATTCTGGCGATTCCATGGAATTCAAGAAGTTGAATGCCTTTAATCCTGAAGCATCGTCCCAGGAAGAAATCACTAAAAGCGTATTGTGTACGTCTTCATACATGGTAAGAAATTGCGAAACAGCGTCGCATCGATCGATCCAACGCGTCTCAGATAAAGACTTCAGTTTTTGATGACATTCCTTTTTCAGGACATATTGTAAGTACGTTTAGCAGACTGATGGAGGAAAGCTACAATTTCTTTCACTACTCCCACAGAATTTCTTACTGTATCCACTTTGTATGCAGCACTAAGGGTTAAATTAAAACTGTGATTGAAGCACGGACAATAAATAGCATTTTCGAACATTCTTTTTCGAAGAATTGACACAGCACCACGCAAATTGGAAACCATAGTGGAGCAGTTATCAGTAGCAATACCGAAAAATTCTTTGGGTCCAAATCAAGATTCTCAGTAACGAAAGCGCAACGGCCTCTGCTAGTTTTTCTCCAGAAAGTTTCGGTTCAACTTGAGTCTCGCAGTCAACATACACGTATTCATATAGAAGACATGAAGAAAACCATTAGGTCTGTTCGCTTTCTGCACCTATCAAACTGACATTTCTGAAACAGGAATATTGACAAACACTTGCGGACAGATAGAGTTTATGGCTTATTTTCTGCCAATTGTTAACAAGAAGCAGAGATCGGTTTAGAGAACGGAGGGAGAGCGCAAAATATAACATTTAAAAAGATAGAACGGAAACTACCACCTTCGCTTTCGAAGGTGGAAATTTTCTGAGCAAGTACGCCAAGGCAAGTAATTTCTTGTGATGTATTGTTTCATTTGACTTTTGGAACGTAAAAGAAGTAAGGCCTACCTATTTTAGGTTTTATTTTACATTTATGATACAAAGTTCAAAAAGCTAGAGCTCCAACTCTGGGATGGGTTTTATTTTATTTTTTGTAAAAAGTATCCTATTCTACGGGGGGATACAATTTCTACAATTTCTCTGCAACTATACAAGTCCGGATTTCTTTTTCTTAAGGAAATGATACAACAATGGATGTACTTTCAAACTATATCAGCAATATTTTATAATTCTGAACGGTTTTGTGACAGTCGAGGAAATAAACTTCAAATCGCTTTCCTGTGAAAAAGAAGGAACTTGACATAAAATAAAACAATTCTCACGTGACTACACCCACTAACGACACTGAAGTAATTGCAATTTTAAAATCACAGTTCCTGATGAGATACCTGAATTATTAAACTCTATTCATGCTATTTCCATGCCACTGTCTTACATGCTTTTTTCATGCGTGGTGTATCTCCTGATTGCTTAAAATGGCCTTTAATAAAACCGATCCATAAAAAAAAAGCGATAAAAGAAACTGAATATTATAGACCAATATCATTATCATCCAAATTTTCTAAGATACTTGAGTACTTAATGAAAAATATATTGCTAGCACACTTAAGACATCACAAAACAATAACGGATTTTCAGCATGGTTTCCTGAAGAATAAACCCTACTGCAATACTTGATATTTTAGAGGAAATAGTAACATCTGTAGATGAAAAAACAACAACAACATATATCGTGGATTTAGTAACTTCAGTGTTGAGCTAGATAGCGCTCTAAAAAGTCATTTGGAAAGTTCAACAGTTTTCAAGGGAACATCGAAAACAATATAAAATGAACTTCTACAATGCATGCTTAAAGTGCATGCTTAATAATAATAATAACCTGAAGGATGCGATAGCATTTTGTGCACCACCAAATGTTCGGAGCACGAGCCGCCATTAATGTCAAATGCCACACAATTGATACATATAAATATGTAATGACATTTGTTTCCAGGACAAATTATTACAAACATAAATGCCGAGGTTATGAACAATGGATTACCAAAACAGTCTTAGCATTTTGAAATAACTGTTGACCACCTTAACGGTGCAATTATTACAAGCTCTTTCGTTGTACCCTAGTTCTACAACATATAAAAGGTTAGTTGAGATCATTCCTTGTCCAGAAGTCACGACAAACTATCTCCTTCCATGCACATAAGAACGGAAAATGGTAAATTGACGATGTTTTACGGAAAAGGTTATAGGCACTTTCGACGAAACTTAATTGGCTCTACAACGCACCAAAAGATGGTTGAGGTTATCTCCTAGCCCTACTCCGAAAAATCATAAAATACTGATCTCTTCCATATACTTCCATGTTCATTTTAAGTATCGAAAAGTACCTTGCCGATGTTTGGCAGAAAAAATCAAATTACTAAAGCCGAAGGCTATTTTCATTTCCTACGTTTCAATTGATTACGTTTTAGGCTCGCAACCTATGGAAAGTGAGCCAGAAAGGATAAAACGATAAAATAAAATCAAGGTTCTTCTATGGCGACTATTTGTTACAGTAGCGATCGGAAACTCCATTACATCGTTTTCTATCGCCTTTTTTTCTTATAAAGAAACAGTTCTTTATGTTTGCGGTTGAGTTAAAATTTCGATTACCTTTACCCGACTCTTTATGGGAGTCATTTTCCAAGATGGCGGCTTTATTACTGCATTGACATTGAGAACGTTTATTCTATCGTTTTAATCACCTTTTTTCATAAAGGAACAGTTGTCAAACTTTATGTTTGCAGTTGGGTTAAAATTTTGATTGTTTTTATGGCGGCCTTATGACTATTATAAGTGGCATTGGTAAACTTTATTTCATCGTTTTTATCACACTTTTTTCCTAAAGAGACAGTTACCAGATTTTCTGTTGCAATTTGTTTGCTATTGGGCTAAATTTTAGATTATTTTTACCCAACTAATTATTGTATGAAAATGAATTTTAATATATTCAGATTATTCACCCACTCCCTGTGTTTGCCTATTCCCCTTGATGACGTTTTCATGAGATTATTTACTCTTGTGAGACGATCGAACACCCAGACATCCCACCTTCAGACAACCTGAATTATCAAGCAAACCCTGCTGCAGCCATGGAAGTCCCCGGAACTCCATTTTCCTCAGTCGATTACCCAAATCTTCAACCTCCCGGTGAAGATGTAATGCAAAATGGGCCATATAAAAAAGCAAAATTGTCCCCAAAACGCACCTTTCAGGCAGCCTCTATCGCCTCACACACCTCCTTCGTTAACGAAAACCATTTCGCTCCACTGTTAGAACAGTCGGAAATTGTACTCGTTTCTCCTGGCGACGACTTCTCCGATGCTTGTGACAAGCAATCTACCTCCCACCCTTCACGCCCCTCCCCTCCCCGTCCCCTCACTGGTAATCCTCCCCCACTCTATATATATGGAATCAAGGAAAAATACACATTTACTCGAACAGCAAAAACCTCTCCGCCGAACCTGCCATCTACCATAACCAGGACAGCATAATCATGCACTTGCGCACCTGGCCAGATCTAGATAAAGTCAAGGCTCTTTGCCTTCATCAAAAATATGAGCATGCCATGGAGCGCCCCAAAGAAGACCACCCTTTCAAGGTGGTAATCCGGAAACTCCCTATCGACACTCCCGTTGAAGACATCCAGGAGGACCTGACCGCAAACGGCTATCCTATCCAAAACGTCATCCAGATGACAGGACGAAGCAAACTCGATGGCTTCCACATCCCATACCCACTCTACCTGGTGTCTCTCAAGAAGGTTGCTGGCATACAGGATGTCTACTCCGAGACCAGCATATTAGGTTTTAAGGTGCTCATTGAACCACATCGTGGCTCTGCAATCATACAATGCCACCGATGTCAACGCCTGGGCCACAGCCAACATCTCTGCGATTCCGTCTTCAAATGCGTTAAATGCGCCCAGGGCCACCCTACTGCCGAATGCCCGAAAAAAGACAAATCTACTCCGACCCTCTGTGTTAATTGCAATGGTCCCCATCCAGCCAACTACCGCGGATGTGAGGTGATCAAGAGAGCTCAGGCAAAGCGCAACCAGCAGCTTAAGCAGACTGTCGCCGCTTCGGCTTCCACTCCATCCTTTCCCGTGTCCCGCTCTACACAAGAGTCTCCCGCAGAGTCCACCACACCAACACCATGGCAACATGCAATCCTGCCATCTCCAGCCTCCGCGCCATCCCACTGGTGCAAACAACAACAACAACAACATCCCTTTCCGCCACACCACCACATCTCCCATCATCCTCCACCATCTCTGACATGCAAACCCTTTTCACCACTTTCCGAGATGTCCTCACCCTTTTCCGAGGCCTCGGATTCTCGAATACCATGCAGAAGATCCAGATCGGAATTCGAAACATCCAGGCCGCCGAAGTCGATCTCGCCAAGATCGCCGCATTTGTCCACCTTTTTGCCACCATTTTGGACAATGGCCGCGACTAACAAGCGACGTACACTAGCCAGAGAAGTACGTCTGCTTCATTACAACGCCGACGGCCTCCGTAATCACATTCCTCAGTTACGCTACTTTTTCCAAGAACACAAAATTGACATAGCTCTTCTATCTGAAACACACTTTCGCCCATTTCATCGTTTCACCTTACCAAATTACACAATATACAGGAACGACCGCCCCCTCCCACCAAAAGGTGGCACTGCTATTGCTATAAAACATCTGTTTCTCACGAACTGGTCACCTTGTCACCCCTTCAGTCCCTTGAGGTCACTGCTATTAAATTACTGACTCCCAGAGATCCTATCTATATTATCTCTGCCTACAAAAAACACGCTATCCCACTTATCCGCCACGATCTGGAACTGTTACGTAACCTTAGCCATCGAGTAATCGTTGCTGGAGATCTCAATGCAAAACATCCGGATTGGCATAGCAGAGTTCATAACACGGCCGGACTACACCTGCATGGTTTCTTACCGGACCAGGACTGGGACGTCTACGCCCCCGAGACTCCCAATGACTATCCCAAAAATGGAGGCCGCCCTGATGTCTTAGACATTGCTATTGTTGCAAACCTACAGGTCACTGAACTCCCAACAACGTCTTTCGCTCTTCATTCAGATCACTTGCCTGTCACTCTAGCTTTCGAACACCGACATTTTCTGGAAAAATTTAGTCCTCCACCAATAAGAATTACTGACTGGGAGGCCTACCGCCGCCATCTTGATACTGAACTACTCGGACTCCAGATCCCGGCTACCGCACAGGAAATTGATGACGCAGTTCCCAATCTCACTGCTCTAATTCGAACGGCACTGCGTATAACCACCACAACCGCCAACCAAACACTGCGACAATCTGCCGACGAACGGCGTACCACTTTATTCGTTTCTCTGAAACGCTGGGCTCGTCGCAAATGGCAGCAGACACGCCATCCGACCTTCAAACGTCTCTACAATCAACTTCATAGTCAAGTCTCTAAACGCCTGGAACGCCTCCGAAACGCTGCATGGAACGCTCGCCTCCTTGAAGCAGACCATCCGAACCATGCTTTCTGGAAAATAAGTAAAGCTATGCTACGAAAACAGGACCGCGCAGCGACCACACCTTTACTGAGCCTACAAGGCCTTACTTTTTCTCCTCCACGCAAGGCAGCCATCTTTGCCACGCACCTGGCAAACCAATTTCAACCAAATCCGGCACCACTGAACGCAACCCATGTTCAGGACATAACCAGTGCCGCCACCAACTTGCTACTGACACCACCAGGGATGGCACCAGAACTCACTACTCCGAATGAAGTTAAATAGCTCATCTCTTCCTTGGCCCGTAACAAGGCACCAGGCCAGGACAAACTCCCACCAGAAGCCCTGAAAGAAGCCCCACCCAGCCTACATGCTTACCTCGCTGCACTCTTCAATGTTATCCTGCTCACATCCCACTTCCCTACAGCATGGAAAACTGAAATCATTTCCATGCTTCCTAAACCTCGCAAAAACACCAAACTTCCTGAAAATTACTGCCCTATCAGTTTACTTTCTCATCTCAGCAAGCTTTTTGAACGTATTCTCCTTCACCGCCTTCTTTCCCACGTTCAGCACTCCAACCTTTTACCTTCACATCAATTCGGATTTCGAGCCGGACATGACACACAATCTCAACTGGTACGCGTTGTGGATGAAATCTGCATTGCAATGAATGAAGAACAATATACTGTAGGCGTCTTCATCGACGTTCGCAGTGCATTTGATAAGGTATGGCATCAAGGTCTCCTCATCAAACTAAAGGAACAGCTCTTCAACGCAAGCTACATCCTTCTGCTTGCCTCTTTCTTACAAAACCACTCTTTCCAGGTGCACAGCGAGAACGCCCTATCCCCTCCCCAACCCATCCTCGCAGGTGTCCTTCAGGGTAGCATTCTATCCCCGCTCCTGAACCCACTGTACACTACAGATATTCCGACTACGCCCCACGTCATGCTCGCCACATATGCAGACGACACCGCCTTCTTCTCACGTAACATCCACATCCAATTTGCCCTCGCACATATGCAACGCCAACTGGATCTCTTAGCAGACTGGACTATGCTTTGGCGTATCAACATCCACGCTGAAAAGACCAGATGCACTGTCTTTGGGCGGAGAAAATACACCATTCATCCGCAACTTTACTTCGCTCATCGTCCTCTCACCTTCCACCCTGAAGCCACTTATCTGGGAGTCACCCTCGACCACCATATGACCTTTCGGCCTCACCTTACAGCCCTGGCCCAAAAGACCACTCAAAGAATTGCTATTCTGTATCCTCTCCTCCGCTCTCCCCACCTGCAGTATGAAACCCGAACACACATCTATACACATAGGATTCGTTCCGTCATGGCATATGCCGCCCCCGCCTGGTTACATGCTGCGAAATCCCATTTACACCATCTCCAAATAACACAAAACAGAGCTCTCAGGGCCCTCAAAGGACATGACAGAGGCACCCGTTCCGTCCAGCTCCATGACGATGCAGACCTGCCGATGCTCCAAGACTTCTTTCAAACCATCCAGGCTGCCTTCTGGCATCGAATCCACACTATCCCCCACCCCCATATCTCCACCATCGGTACGGCCGACACCCGACGCCACTGCTACAAACGCCACAGACTGCACTAAGCTTCTCGTATCAGTTCATTCTCATACCACTCACACCGTATCACATACTGTATATTTTGCTCTTGCATATCTTAATTCCGCTTTGTTCTCGGTGCGTTAAACGCTCCTGATCTTACGTAACCAACGCCGTGCAGACATATCCATCGTCCAACTTGTGTCCAACAGCTTCTATTGGTATTTCACTACGTAAAGGATGCATACTGCCCAATCTTTCCATTGTTGCACACGTCTTACCCTGCCAATTGAAGATTGAAGTCAGGAGCCTCGGCTCGAAACTTTTGCGACCACCAGAGTGAACACATTGGATGGATGGCGAACACCCTCGCTTCAAAATAATAATAATAATAATAATAAATGCTGGATCGTATAAACAATATGTAACCTGTCATTTCGAACCCTGTCTCTTTCCATGAAGCGAGTAAACTGTTGAAAATGCATATAACGAGAAAAATGCTATCATGTAACTTCTTGGATGTTCAAAGTCAATGATTTCCTGTGGTGAGTTATTACACCATTTAGCAGCTGACTAGAACAAATCAAATTAGCGATTCTGAATCTGAAATGTAAACAAAATGCTTAAGTATGAGATGTATCACATACGTATTTGAAATAAAAAACGATTTTGTAAGAAACATTTTTGATAATTGTTTGTCGATATCTGAGAGTAAGAAACTGAAACTGTAAGGGATCTTTAAATCACTTATGCAGTGTTATCTAATGTGACCACGTAATGCACAGCGACTGGAAGTTTCTGACCTAGTACTACGTAAGTTTATTGAGCGATTGCAGTTGTAAACAAACATGGCGAGGTTTAGGAAGGAACGTGATGTTGACCTCGAGATGACCCGGGAAGAGTTCGATCGGATAAAGGAAGCGTTGAAAAAAGAAGAATTTCGTAAATTATTAAATGAGTATGCTGAAGAAGTTACAAGTCCAGAAAGCAGAAAGAAGTATCAAGAAGAAATTACGGAGTTGGAAAGGTTAAGAGGTGTGGATGTAACATTTCTCAACCCAGATCCCGGCTTCGTTATTAAAACAAGTGTTGACGGTAGTAAAAAAGCGTTTGTTAATGTTTGTAAAAATGCTAATGTGGGTAAACCCGAGAGTGCTTTTGCTACTGAATCAGGCTGTCGAGGTCAAAAATGGTCAATCCCATACGCCCAGGCCCCACCACAAGAGGATCTCGATAAACAAGGTAAACGATGCGTTGTTTATGATGTTCTGTTTCATCCAGAAACGCATGCATTAGCAACAAAAAATGCAGAATTTAAGAAACTTGTAATCAACACAGCACTGGATGCTGTCGAGAGAAGTTTCAATGTGACTCTCGATAGAACTAATTTGAAATTTCCGAAGTTAGGCTTCAAAGGGATCCCCAAGTCAACAGTAATAAGAAAATTATCTGCTGATGGCCCAGCGAAATTAGCTGATGATGATTTTCTGAACAAGTACCCTTATCCGTATGATCTACCGAAGCCAGATGATGGTTCAGGGCAGAACATCATTGTGACTAATGAAACTGCATGTGAGAAACCAAAAAGTGCAAGGCCATTGTATACAACTCCCAAGTACCTGATTAAATACAGACATAATGTCGAAATGCAAGACTTTGAGAACTCGAAAGATGCCAAAATGCATGCTGCAATTCCAAAGGAACTGGTAATTGAGATTGAGTTACCATTATTAAGCTCCACTGCTGAGGTAACTTTGGACGTAATGGAGAAATCTTTATCACTTAAAAGTGAAAAGCCTGCGAAATATGAACTCAAGATTTCTCTGCCATATCCTATTAATGAAGAGGATGGGAATGCAAAATTCGATAAAAGCAAAAGAAAACTTGTCGTTACGTTGCCGGTGAAACGCCCTCAACTAATGGATATTGGGCGGGAAGATAGTGGTGTTGATAGTGATCCTGGTTTTCGGACTACAGAATCGAGTAGTGAAGACGATAATAGTGAGAGCTCCCCCTTGGTTGAAGAAATTTCAAGTTCCTCTTGCATGAATAGTGATACGATCGGTAATAATGAAGCATATCGGACTACAAATGTGAACAACGCAAATATTTCAGAAGAGGAAAGTATTCTAAAGCCGGATATTCATTATCATTTCCCGACGTATACAAGTAATGTATTTTGTAATGTTATTACATTCACACTCCATGTAAAAAATGTCGAACCTGATTCAGTACAAAAGGAGTTGCGGAACAAAAATATGTTGTTTTTATGTTTTTCGTCGATTGGCTCTGGGTTTGTACCTTTCGATTATGCTTTTTGTTCCAAGTTTCCTACAGACGTGGAAATAGAACCAGATACAGTTGCTGTGGAAGTTTGGGATAACAATGTTACAGTACAAATTACAGTGAACAGTTCTAATAGCAATGTTGCAAGTTTCACTGAAGTTGAAGTTGGCGTATTGGAAAGTGAGCTGGAAAAATATACACTGCCTGAACCAGTCCAGTTCAAGAAAATGCTACAGGAGGCTAAGGTGAGTGTAGACTTTTCTTTGACTTGCAATTCTCCCTGTTGATTTAATGTGTTTATGTGCCGGTAGTTAACTGTAATTGCTGTCGGACTAGGTTAATGTAGTTCAAACTAACCAACCCCAGGTAACCTAACATAACCAAACTGGAAAATATGAAATTAAATTAAAGTTTTCAAGTAGAAGGGCCATATTTATCCTAATCCGGAAGAGAGCTGATGGGATATTTACTGTAAACTGTACGTTATATTGTATCGGTTTTAAGTTGAACTCGTACCATCCATTTCCTTTTGGGCCGAAACCGTAACAGTCGCAGTACAGGTTATATGAACAGACAGTGAGAAACTACGATCGGTTCACTTTGCTCAGGGACCTTCCGGTTGCTTGTCACCGGACAGAACACTCGCCACCAAATTCGATTAAACTCTACTATGATCCAGAACAGTGAACTTCGGTTACGGCAAAGTTCCTCAACCCATTTATTATTATTGTTTGTTCTGAATTGCGTCATTCCACGTCAATTCCCCCACCATTTAGATCTTTAGTAAGGTTTAATGTACTTGTTACTATCATCATTTCTTTACTTGTGGTCCACTTTTATGACATTTAAATTCTGCTATCAGAAAATAAGAAGAAAATGATACTAAGTGTTGCTGTTTCGGCCGTTGGAATAGTTATTAAAAGGCCACAATTCCTCCCATAATCATTGTACAAGCATAAAACTTGCTTAGGGTTAAGTTCGGTATATGGCATCCAACTGGTGGAAGGTGTGCGCTAACCGAACCAAGCCTCATCTGACCTAACCTAGCAGGAAAATTGAAATAACTTGAACCTGGAGAGCCTTAAAGAAAGTGGATGCCATATACCGAATAAATGCCCTTGCTTGGAACAACAAAGTTAAAATTTCTGTAATTTCAACAAATGTTAGTATATATTGTTGTAATTTTAACTGAGTGTACTTTCAGCTCTGTACTTTCGTTTAAACCTGATGTAGGGTGTTAATACAAGTATTTAAAGTACCGGTAGTTAATTTTAAGTCAGAGTGCAAGTGGATGATTGAAACCAGTAATGGACATTCCAACATTAGGCACTTCAGTGAATGTTAGCAAGTTCAATTAATGGACGATTCATTCGATTGAAAAGTATTTTTTATTCCTTAAATAAAGGTGAAGCCAGGACTTTCCAGCCATAAAATTAATGAAAAGTTCTCAAAATCGAAGTCAAGTAAAGCAAAAGAGATGTTATAGAAAAATACGTAATAGGTCTAAGACAAAACACGAAATAAAAGCTGTAATTTGGAAACTTCCTTATTGTATATTGCATACTAGTATATGTAAATCATTACCAAAAAAAAATTCTTGTTAGTCTAAAATAAAATACCCATGTATTCGAAGAGAATACCTTTAACCTACTACATACATTGTTTATAGATTTTAAATGACATGAGCGCTCTTTCACTTTAGGTGTCATAAATGATTTTAATACTAATAAAATAAATAGAGGGTTATATATATATGCATTGTTCATATCCATAATAGGATTTCATACATTCTACCTAAGGTTAGAAAAAAACTATTAAAACGCAGTCTAAAGAAACATCTTCCGTCAAGTTTTTACTTTGTATGTGATGTTAACTTTATTAGAACGCTTCTACTGACGTCCCACGTAATTGCCTTGTCTTTTGTCTGTTCGTTCTTTCCTTGAGGACTGACTTGGTTCTTGGTAACAATAGGCTTTCGTTCTCCATAGTGTTAAGGTATTTTTCTTACTTGCAGCTGCCTCTCTCTCTTGATAATATTGTATCCACTGGAGTGAGCTAATGGCAGTTGGCATGCGTTATCTTTTACGTGCTCTTTGTAATTGTTTGGTTTAATCTCTTTCCGAGACAAATACTTTGGAAAGGTCCTATGCATGTACTAAAATAGTATTCTATAAAGAATAAAAAATGTACCCAGTAATGGTCCCCCTGTAGTCCAGTGTTGGGCACCTGAATTATACTATGTGCCCCTTACTGGAAGCTGTAGCAGAAATTAGATCTTAACTTCAATCACTTGTAAATCTTACATATTGGTATTCTACAGTGTCATAATAGACCCTATTAACACAAATTTTCCAAAGACCAGTATTGGAGCTATATGTTGCTAACAGTTTAACTGATCCATTAGCAAGCATCCGCCAAGAAAATGCTTCCAAATTGTAAATTTAGTTACTATTGCGGAAGAAGAGCATATTTAATGTTTATATAATAAGCCAAATAAATAATAATGTATTTACCTTTTAGGAGTATTGAAATATGTAGCGAAATAAGACATCTTAGCTCAAAAAAATCTTCAATAATCATCACTGTCACTATGTATATCATTCTCCTGATTTCAAAGCCGCCATTTCTCGGTGGCATCAACAACTGAAACGATCTCTTAGGGAACAACCGCGGGAACTGTTCCATGCTTGATAGACCACGAGAACATTGTAATTCGTGGGTAAAAGCGCACTAGTTGTGCCCATTGCTAGTCGGTTCCCTCTTTATTGGTTTTGAACTCTAACAGCGAAAGATGTTACTTACGTTCTAAGTTGATAGCATTTTTATATAATCGAAGGATATAGTCCTCGGTTACAATCTATTACTTACTCACAGAAGGGGCGTGGTGGCTCAGTGGTAGAGCGCTCACATCTGGTCCTGCATGGGGTCCTCGGTTCGATCCCGTGTGTGTGGGTTTTCTCAGGGTTCTCCCGTTTCCTTCCATTTTCTTCATTCCACCAATGCTAAGCCAAAGCTGCTTAAAGGCCTTAAATAAAATTCAAATTATCCACAAAGACTTTGCAAGCTGTTTCCGGATTGGCACTAGGAAAGCGATGCAGGTTCAAATTTTGATCACACTGGCGTTTTCGGGGAAGCCTTTTATCATAATTTTCCTCAGTCATACCAGACTTGTAACTTCATTCTTCCTTCACCCCAGTGAGGCCATACAAGGTTCAAAAGAAATAGAAGCATATTGTGTGCATGCAACGATAAAAGCTGTATGAATAGGCTCAGATCGTTCATTGATCTTCGGCGCCACGAAATTTAGTTTAGTTTATTCAGTAAATGCCATGTCCTATATCCTAAAAAAAATTAAGGACGAGAGAATTGTTCCTTATTCTACACTATATTTAATAAAGAAATATATCAGTTCCTAATAATCAGGATTTTCCATTCGGGTAAAAAGCTAAAGGTAAAGCTATCCCCGTGTGCGATACGAACGCGCCGTGAACGGCACATGGGGATGTGGAGGTAGCGCTCCATATTTTCTTGACCTACGGTACTAAATGAGGTGGGGTGGTCAGTCCCACGCTCAACCGCCTTTACCTTCCCAAGGTGCCCAGGAGTACCAAGGACACTCCGGTACTGAATTTGATAGGAGACTGATAAATCAGCTTAAAATAAAATAAAAAAAAATGTAAAAATCCATTCGAAACCTGGGAACGTCAGGGAGTATTAAATACAGGGTTTGTACATTTTTAAACATAGCTATTAACGATAGCTATTAACGTTCTATTTCAGGCTTTACGTATAGTATAATATGACGTACCTTAATAAGGTAGCAACTTCTGCAGCAGGAGCCAGTGATTTCAAATTCCCACTATAAAAATAGTAAAACATTTTCCAGTATTATTCGTGCGAAATGCTTGACTATAATTTTTGTATTGCAAATAACTGCATAAACGGTGTTTCCGAAGTTTATATTTCACTGTGACGAACGACTATTTTCTAACTTTTGTGACGTGTATTGTCAAAATTCTCCGCAGGTTGAAGGCTGTATCTGGTATAGTTTTCTTTAGCTTCAAGTTGTTTATCTAGGTACTAGTGTGAATGTTGACAATTATTAAGAGATAGTGTGACGAATGACCATTTTTAGTCATGCGTTTCTTTGCTTGTTGTGCAACAGCACATTGTTCAGGAGAGAGTTTTATGGCCCATGTACACATACCTGTATATGTTATAGTGACGAGATTTTTTCCATCCTCTGAAAAAATTGGAGCCGTGTCGCTCGCGTACAGCTTGATTTTGGAAGTGTTCATGCTTGTGTGACGTATGGCAAAAGTAGACACATGGCATTTAGTCGGTAGTGGGATAAATACTTGTATGTGTATACAGTATTTGAAGATAGACACACCTTTACATAATCTGGATTTAGTTTTATATATACAGAAAGTACCGTATACGGTAAGCAACATATCTGGTACACATGTAAGAAGCTGACTTATTATTTCATAAATCACTGTGTCTGAGATACATCAATTACAATATATTTTACAAGTTGTCTTGTTATGGAAATACTGTGAAATTTGTGTATATTTTTGTTATTTGTAAATTCAGGACCACCCTCTTCTCATCACTCAGTTTGTCATCAAAAATTACTTTCCACTTCCGGTGGAATCGCCCAATAATTACCTGAAAAAGTCAGGGAATTCGTTTTGGTCTAGAGTCAATCCATCTGAAATTCCGTATTTATTCAACCCCCACATACGTCCTAGCCCCGTGCGAGTAGTGTCGTTTGAAAGGCCATTTATGTACGAAGAACGAGGTATGGATCGTAAGTGTGTTACAGTTACAGTAGTAGCTGTGAGTATTTAAAAAATCTAAAGCCATCATATGCAGTTGAGTAGGACCCGTGACATAACCACTTGATATTAGCGATTTTTTATCTCAAAACGTAGTACTACGACGTTATGCGTTGTGGTCCAAAATTGTGCTTACGTCATAACCAGACAAAGGATTTTAATGGCGGCTATTTTTGTGTTGCGACACATGCCAGAATTTGTGTTTGCAGGTGTTTATGGAAAATGAAATAACCTGCGGACTGGTTTATTATGATATTCAAACAAAAACAATTGTTGCCTTTAAAATCTGCTTGATAATTTTTAGTGTTCTGTAGGAAAAGCCTATAACTGGTCAAAATGGTATCCAAATGTGATTGTCGAAATAGAATAAAATCCAGTTTCCAGGGTGCTTTTTCGGACGAATGGGAGTTAGTATTAAAGCTGATTTTTTTTGTACTTTATTACAAATGAAGGGTGTGAGGCAAAAACATGGTAACCCACAAATGTTTATTTTTTGAGTTATTCAGCACCCGATGGAAAGGAATCATACCGCGTCGTTTAATGTTGTCCGACTTCCAAATTGTGCTCCAGAGATGGCAGCAATATTTACTTATGGTAAGCCTATTGTAACATTTTGGGATTATAAGATGGTAACCAACAATTAAGATGGTGGGAAACGAGGAACAGTATACCAGCTTGCCACTAAAAAGGAAAAGAATTTGTAAATTAAACATTTCTTACAGCGAGTTCAGTGAAAAGATTTATTCTTGAGTGACTCATGTAGCGAATATTATGGTATAAATAATAAAACATGATAACCCACACAGCAGCATGAAAAATAGAAATTCGTTATTTTGATTTGGTACAATTATTTTAAGCCTTTATGTATAGCTTTACGTGAAAAATCAGCTTTCAGCCAATGAAAATGACTTGTGCAGCAGTAAAAATCGAATTTCTTAAAAGTTTAACATTGTGGGTTACCATGTTCTTGCCTCACACCCTTCAAATCAAAGTATATTGAAGGTATACAGAATGTGAAGGCTGATTTACCGTTCCTTAATTTGTTATGAATTTTTGAAAATGCAATAATTTGTATTTTATGCATATTGGGGGCCAAATTTCTCTGATGGGCCAAATTATAAGAATTCAGTTTTTCACACGTTATACATTTATGTCAGGAGAAACTTCGATAGAAATGGTCACCATTAATAAATCGGTGGGTGTAAAGAATAAAAGGATACCTGTTTTGAAGTATTCTTAGATAAGGAATCATCATATTCAGCCGTTTTCTATCCACTGCTGGATGAAGGCCTCCCCCTTTTCTTTCCACATATCTCGGTCTGCTGCTATCCTCATCCATGTTATATATATATTTGAAAGGGGTTGAGGAACTAAGCTGGACGATTTCAGATGGACTGATCCCCTAATGAGCGCGTCAATGGTAGAAGTTTCGAAGCTCTTAAATTATTAAAATTGTTAACATATTACTTAGCTGTCTTCATAACACTTCTTTCCTTATATCTAATTCCAGATTGGAGCGGATCAAGGATCTTCAGACGGTGATGTGAATGTCTTGGTGAAGACTGATAAGAAAGTTGTGATAGAGATAGTCCCGAACAAAACGGAACAAAGTAAAAAGGAACACAGTGGGCGTAGGAACAAAAAGGGGAAGGTTAGAAAGAGTGATCCACTACCAGAGGTAAGTTAATACCATTTACTGTACACATACCATAGTCAGTCTTGGAGTAACATTGGGGGTCATTCCACATCAAATCATGCACAAAAAAAAAAAAATGTCACCACAACATCTCAGATTTGGATGAAACTTGATATGGTTGTAGAATTTCTGACGCTGAGGCCAAAAATGTAAATTGTACTGAAATTGGTGATGGGGTTCAAAATTGTGGAAAAATGGACCAAAAAGTGCTCGCGACACCCATAATAATATAGAAGAAAAAAAAAACTTTCCTTGTATTTGTACTAGGGGTCATTCCAGAGAATTTTGACAAATAAAATAAGAATTGGTCACTCGACTATTTATAATTCTCTTCATATTTGGTACGTTGAATGCCGTACAAACGAAGTTGAAAACAGTTTTTGAAAAAAAAAAAAAAAAATATTACTCATATTTCAGGATATATAGGGTGTTCAGGAATGAGATTCTGCAAAATTTTGTTGAATACAGCGAATCATAAAGTTACACATATTTCACGAACCAGTTGAGATATTTGAATAATTCAAAAACATTTAAAGCTGTTCTAGCCTCAAATCAGCTATCGGACAGCGTGGTTTAAACACTTGTAAAATCTAGGTGAAATTTTCATTTTTAGATTTTTTTCCTGATTGGATGGAAAGAAATAACAATCCGTTTACTTTGTTGTTATTATCTACTATTGTTACTGTAATGACAGAAAAAAAAATAACTTCCTGTGTCATTTCCTTTTCTTTATACCGAGACTTCAGTTCCGTAAATATTCAAAGTTGTTAAACTTTGAGGCGTTGTAAGTCAAATAGGGAAGGGAGTACATGAACAAAATTTCTTGTAGGAGTTCGTTTGTTTATATTCTAAAACCCCTGAAAGTTTCATTCTGTTATTCAAACCCCTCTATGAAATACAGCTTCTTAAATTTGCTTAAAAAGCTACTATAGTCGTGTCAATACAAATTATCGTTGAAAAATAAGTTATTGTTAATAATGTTGCATTCTATCAGAGTAATCATTTAAATCACGTGCCTTAAGCACAAATAGATTATGTTTTACGTTCTTTGTTGGTGCACAGAGCCATTTTAGCGTTCTTCTATCTGCTGCTTAAGGAAAAACTGTGGTGAAAAAGCACTCATCTCCGATCTGATGGTATGAACTCTTCCTGAGTGACAATTTTTTTTACAAGTTCTGTACGCAGCCATGTCATACGAAGAGATGTTATTCTTTTCTTTAGGCCTAATAGAATCCATTGGTGTACGTTGTACTTGGATCTCGCGTTTTAAATCGCGGCACTTGAGTGACTGTTTCATTTCTATTTTGTTACAAATTATGTCATATCATGCAAATTCTTTTATTGTTATTCAGATCCCTCTATGAAATACAGCTTCTTAAAATTGATGCAAGAAAGTTACAGAACGGTTGTGCGACGGAGGTTTAGCTAGACATTGGCGGCACTTCAGCACATCAGCTATTGGCGAATCAGCGGTATCTTAGGATGCTGGATATAACGTCTTTGTTAGAGATGATTACTACTAAGAAGCTGGTCTGTGTATTTTATTAGGCCTAACGAAAAGAGTGACTTCTCCTTACGTAACATTGGTATGCACTGTACATAACTTGAAAAGAAAAGCTGAGATTTTAACGCGAGATCCAACTAAAATGTAGGCTAATGGATTCTGTTAGGAATAACGAAAAGAATAATATATCTTCGCATGACATGGCTGCGTATATAATTTGTATAAAAAAACAAAAACAAAAAAGAAAACCCTGTCACTCAGGAAGAGTTCATTCCATCATATCCTAGATAAGTGCTTCTTTACCAGTTTTTCCTTAAGCAGCAGATAGAAGGAAGCAAAACTAACTCTGTGCACCAACAAAGAACGTAAAACATAATTTATTTGTGCTTAAGGCACGTGATTTAAATGATTACTCTGATAGAATACAGCATCCACATACTATATAGCCTCATCGTCACTTACTGACTGACTCACTCACTAACTGATCAAAATTCCCAGACCAAACTACTGGAGCTAGAAACGCCAAATTTGGTATGACCACGAGTAGGTAAAGGAAAAAATCCGATATTTTGAAAAAGTTGCCATCTTGGATCCAAAATGGCAACTAAACCCATTGTATAGAATCATTGAGTAAATATCTCCTAGAGAAATTTTTCTTCGTTCGACTGCGTAACGCGTTCTGAAGGCTTCAAACCCCTTGTTCAAATACTTAGTGTGTAAAGACGCTCAGATGTCGCCACTGAGCTCTGAAACAAAAATGCAGACTTTAGTTTTCTGCTTGCTGTATTGGCAACTATGCTATATGTAAGGAAACAGCTAGTTTGCCAAACACTTCCTTTCTACCTTCTACGTAATGATTTATTGCCGGGAGTAAGATAGTCTGCTGGATACCTCCCAGTAAGGGTTTCGTTCAGGTCACATTGCTTTGTTTCGGATTGTAAGAATTCTTCGAGAAATTGTGTAGAGAAGGAAACAGCAACAGCAAGAAGGCCTCTAACACACTAGAGGGTGAGCGGGGGGAAGGGGGGGATTTTGTTCTATGGTAGAGCAATGGTTTTAAATGCGGAGAATAACGTGCCTTTGCCAGCAAGGTCGTTTGACCCAACTCCCACACGCACCTCGCTATAAGGTCTCGCCATCCGACAACTTTCTCTCGAGAATTTAGGGTGGAAGGTGTGTGACGTCAACTCGAGACCAAGGGTTTATTTATGCCTTGCTAGTCCCTCGAGTAGACATAAGATTCGCGGATATAAATACACATTATTTTGGTTGTCAGAAACCTATTTCATGCGAGCCATTAAAAAGAGATAATCAGATATTTTTTCTTTTAATATTTGGTATTAAGGCATCTGCTTGAAATAAAACTAAGATAGTTAACAAGGAAGTTATTACAAAGTATAAGGAAGGATTATATAATCACGTCAAGAACACGCTTCGGTAGCAACTCTGCTTTAAATGTTAAATCCATTGTTTCTGTTTCAAGGCTAGGACCAGACATACTCTTTTAGAGGTTCAAATACCCTATACTCTCTTCACCCGAAAATCTCCAAATAACCTCTATTCCTAATGTGTATAACTTCTAACGTATTGTCTAATTAAATGTCTTGTAATTTCTAAATTCCTAATACGAGTTAAACATCATATACTTGTAAAGGGTAACTCTTCTTAATGTACACAGCGGGGAACAAACAGACGAATTTGAAATCCATACCGCAGAACCGTGGATTCCCGAACCTAGCGAGATCGAGATCGAAATGTCGGTTAAGAAATTGAAAAATTTCAAATCACCAGGAATAGACAATATTCCAGCCGAATTAATTAAAACAGGAGGAACGGCACTAATCAAGGAACTACATAAATTGATAAGTGCTATATGGAGAAAGGAGGAGCTCCCAAAGGAATGGAAAACATCAATAATTGTTCCGATTTACAAAAAAGGCGATAAGTCGGAATGCAATAATTACCGCGGAATCTCGTTACTTCCAACTTGTTACAAGGTATTAAGTAATATTCTGTTAACACGCCTAAATGTATACGTAGATGAAATAATTGGAGATCACCAATGTGGATTTAGAAGAAATAGATCCACGTTGGACCAGATTTTTGCT
>JAGDQP010007348.1:0-28307 GCA_022664845.1 Lepisma saccharinum | reverse complement strand
CATTTACTTCTTGACAGCAATTTCAAGGGTATTTTCCTATTTCCATGAGGAAGTAAAACATGTTGATATTTCATTGGAAAATATTATCAATAATAATAATACTGTTTATACTTATTGTAAAATATTAGAAATGATTGAAAAACATCTTGATAAATAGGGGTAAACAATGATCGGTCAATGCAGAACAAAGACCTCCACGTTAGATCTTTAAAAGTAATTGTGCCACTCGTGTAATTCTTCATTACTTGTTACAAATGTTGATTGTGAGATAATCACTCCTGTGCTATTAAAATTACTTGCTATAGCAAAAAAAAAAAAAAAACTACTGGTGTCAACACTAGAAAAGCCGATGAAAGTAAAATTCAGTGTGAATATGACCTGTAAATGATTGAATTGAATTTTATTGAAGGCATTTAGGCAATTTTGGCCCAGGTCAAATGGATGATTATGGGAGAATTGGTGGACCAAACCATTTCGTTGAATGGATCCGGGAAGGAATTGAACCCGTGACTCATGGGTAAAGCAATTTAATGGGGCCCGTACCTAACCAGACCTCCATGGAAGTGGTAAATAAAATTGGATCGTTAGCAAATTTGTAAAATAAACATGCATTATTAAAAAAAAACCTTTTCTCTAATATTAGGACAAAACTAAATTACATTCGTAATGGAGCATATGCAATATAGAGACAAATGTTATAGACCTACTTGTCATAAATTTAATTTCAGCAGCACAAAATAAACTTACTGTAATTCTGCGAGTGTATGCAAGAACTTGATAAATTACATTTCTTTAGTTTTGAGGAAAACAGGTTTGAAGATCGTAACAACTATCCCTCGGGGTGGCCGAGAGGTTAGCGCATTCCTTTTCCGTGCACTTCGTCACGGGTTCAATTCCCGCCGGGGTCTATTGAACAGAATTGTATCGGAGTCCAATTTACCAAAAAACTGTAGGTCCCGTCTTAGAAGCTCTTCAGCTCGCTTAGGACGTGAATAACAATTCAATCAATCAAAGCAACTATTGTCCCTTACAGGAGATTGTATACAGAAACTCCATGTTCTGTACAAACAAATATTGATTGTGGACAATTATGTTTAGAGGAGATAGTTGAGCATGTGGAAATAACTTTGTGAGAGTAACTTTTTTTTTTTAATGTCATCTGTTAAGTTCTTACATGCAACCACAGAATTATTGTCTTAGCACAAAACAAAATAAATTAAACCTTACCAATGAACTTTCCATGACTAATTCCTGGTACACACCTTTTCAATAAGTTTACTCCGAAACTTAAAACAATGACTTCTAATTCACTTTTTAAAAATATTGTACAGATGCATTTCATACATAAACAGAGAACAATTGTCCACTTGTGCCATTGTATTATTCAAGGTATTATCCCAGGATTTGCCTAGTGTGATCGAGGAACCAGGGAGAACATCAGTCAGGATGCCCGGCACTAAGAATCGATCCCGAGACTTCCTGATGGAGTTAAATAGTCTGATATCAACCAGCTAGTAGCAGATGCGTTTACATCGGAAAAATGAACAACAAATATCATACGTTGCATAAGTGGTGGGAAGCTAATTCTGAAACCCTAATCATATTGTAACAGTCATCACTCATCACTTAACAATTGGCGTTGCTGATTAAGGAACTGACGAACAATATTTTTCAAATTTGAATCAAACGTGATCAAATTAAATAGTTAGAAATTGCTTGTATCGGTGACTCAGTTCTTTGCCTCCAAAACCGGTGTCTTCTTTCTGCGAGGGATTTTTTACAGTTTTTACTCTAGCAACTGAATTACCATTTGGCAGGGGGGCGGGGTGATCGGAACGATAAGATAAGATAAAATGAATTTTATGGGCGGTAACAGCACTATAGCGGGATCGGAACGAATGACGGTATTGCCCTTTTTTCTGAGGAATATAGCTCATTCTAATCGAAATAGCCTCGGGCTACCCTATATATTTTCGATTCGCGGTCATATACGGGCTTGAATATCAGATTTGATAATTGATAAATGTATTTTGCTGTGTTCGACGTTGAAGATCGGTGATGATTATTTTATTCGCGGTATTTTAAAACACAGTGAACAAGGAGGAAATGAAAATAAGGTTATCTTCTTAGACCAAAGGGAATATAAAAACAATAAAATTTTAAAAAAAATGGAAATTCTTAAACTTCCTCAATGCACCAATTCCGTCTTGAACGGACGATAATTTATGAATGGATCTAAGCGCATCCAAGGACCTCACTTCATCACGGTAGGTGGGTGCTCAGATTTGCTGAAAAGGCTTCTGAATGAAGGGACAGGGGAGGGGAGTCGGTTGTTATTTTTTTTTTTCGTGTACTTCTGCTTTTTCTTGGGGTGTGGAGAGGTTTGTTTACCAGATGTTGTATGTCGATGCTAAGCATGCTATTTTTTCAACACGTGTAGCAAACAGCGTTGCCAATACAGCAAACAGAAACCTAACGTCTGCATTTTTGTTTCAGGGCGCAGTGGCGACATCTGAACGTCTTTACACCCGAAGTATTTGAACAAGGGGTTTGAAGCCTTCAGAACGCGTTACGCCGTCGAACAAAGAAAAGATCTCTCTAGGAGATATTTACTCAATGATAGAATACAGAGCCTAAACCGCTGGGGCTACTGGAATGACATTTGGTATAAAGATGTACTGTCACTAGTAGGTTACGAACTTAGATTCGAAATGGCGGACCCTAACAATCTATTTTCCACAGTCCACGCCGTTTGAGCTAGAGATACGAAATTTGGTATGAAGGTATATGATCACTAGTAAGTTACGAAAATCATCCAAGACGCCATCTTGGATTCAAAATGGTCGAACCAAAACCCATTTCCCACACGGTTCGAGCTAGAGAAATGAAATTTTATATGGAGGTGTACAATCACGAGTTGGTCACGACAATATAAGAAAAGGTTAAAAAAAGGGTCGCTATCTTTAATCCAAAATGGACGCCCAAAAACACATTTTTCAAACCACTGAAGCTTCAGAAACGAAATTTGGTATGAAAGTGTACCATCACGAGCAGATTGCAAAAAATGGGGCAAACAACTCCTGTGGGGGCGCAGCAGATTTGTACCATGGGGCCACAGCCCCTCACTGAGAGTCTGGTTACGATAAAGGGGGCGCAGCCCCACCCCACCCCCAAACTCCCGAAGTTGGAAGCGCAACTCCCACTGCCTCCAGCGAAGCAAAGCGAGTTATTAACAATAACCTCATTTTTTCAACCATAATTTGTATTGACACGACTATAGCTTTTTAAGAAAATTTAAGAAGCTGTATTTCATAGAGGGATTTGAATAACAGAATGAAACTTTCAGGGGTTTTAGAATATAAACAAACGAACTCCTACAAGAAATTTTGTTCGTGTACTACCACCCCCTTTTGACTTACAACCCCTCAAAGTTTGACAAATTTGAGTTTTTATGAAATTGAAGTCTCGGTATAATGAAAAGGAAATGACACAGGGAGTAATTTTTTTTCTGTCATTACAGTGATATTAGTAGATAATAATAACAAAATAAACGGCTTGTTATTTGTTTCCATTCAATCATGAAAAAAATCTAAAAATAAACATTTCACCTAGATTTTACAACTGTTTGAAACTCGCTGTCCGATAGCTGATTTGAGGCTAGAACTTAAAGACAGCTTTAAATATTCTCTGACATCTATATTTTAAATGTTTTTGAATTATTCAAATATCTCAACTGGTTTGTGAAATCAGTGTAACTTTATGATTCGCTGTATTCAACAAAATTTTGCAGAATCTCATTTTTGAACACCCTGTATATCCTGAACTATGAGCAATAAATATTTTTTTTTCAAAAAACTGTTTTCAACTTTGCTTGTATATGACATTCAATGTACCAAATATGAAGGAAATCAAAAATAGTCGAGCGACCACCACTTGTCGAAATTCTGTGGAATGACCCCTAGAGACTTCACTTTTGTTTTATGGTATTCAAAATGAAATGAGATATCGTTTGGAGTGAACACCGCAGAGTAACAGGTCAGGTACAGATCTTGCTCTTTGAAAAATTACAGAATTGCAAATTCAGCCTGGTATTTCAACATCGGCCCTACCTTTAATTGTGACAAAAATTGTTGTACAGATAGCTGGTAACATGTACTTGCACCGTTCTAAAAACTTTCCATGGCTTGTAGCGAGAAATCTCCATTTTGCTTTCACGTGATAGTCGTCTTCATGATGGCATAAATTTAGGAATGTCGTAACAGTTCTTGTATTTATGCAGCACACCCTTCAGTGAAATATTCCACACTTTCTGCTCTAGGGTACTTTTCTTTGATTTATACCAAAAAAGCTTCTGTGACTGGAACACCATAGGGACATCATGGTCCATGTCATCGGACAGAATGCAGACGCTTGCACTTTTATTTAACATATACAACAACTGTGTGAAGATTACAACAGCCGTGGGTCCAATGATACCCCTGTGCTTCGTTTTGCAGAACGAAAGAAGAATTTTCACTGAAATCCATTGAGAACAAGAACTTCGTTATCACCTAGTTTTTCTTTTCGGGTTTTGAGGTAACTACTCTGGGTTTTATGCTATGTACGAATAAGGGATCAGCGTCTCTATTTGCGTCACAACGAGACTGATTAAAGTCATCCAGGGGTAACTTTTTGGTGACCAAGTCCACACGAGCAGTGGAAACCCACTGTTTGTATTCAACTGTATCAGCAGGATCACAGTCTGGGAACTTTTTAAGAAGAAAGTGTTCTAGAACCGTGCTGTCAGGGCACTTGGTACATGTTCTAAACATACAGTCTTGTTTCTTTACATCACACACCAGTGTTTTGGATAAGGGCATGGAATGGTTCGTCTATTTCAGTAACAGCAAGAAGTTTCACATTCTGATGAATTGTGCATACACACACTGAATGTGTTCCAGATGGTCCTTCCTACCAAGACACATTGCTTGGGCCGGAGCGATGCTAACTTCGAAAAGCTTATTTTCACAGCAGGGTGTTTACACTGAAACTGGACATACAGTTCATGTAGATTACAAAGCACTAAACGCTTTTGTTCATATACTAACTTTGTCTCTCTGGCCTGGCATAAGAAGTGTAAATTCATAATCTAAATAAAACTTTGTCACCAGTTGGACTGTTACTTCAGAGGGCGGGATAAATAAAATTCCTTTCTCTCGTAACAGATTTCGTGTCTCACAAAACTTAATATTCAGTAACACTCAACTTTTCTGCAACAGGGTTTCTTCGCCATGATATGGGAACGAGTTTCAGTATCTGCAATTTTTTCGTTACGGCTGTCCTGTGGTAATTTGTCTTTCAATAATTCCATAAACCTATTCAATTCTGCTTCTTTCTTCTCATACTCAGATTTGTTATCATCGGATGCACTGCTGTCCTGAATGCTCAGATGAGATTATTTTCGTTGCAGAATGAGGGCAACTTTCTTTTTGATAACAGGTTTTTTGCCTTCTTTAGTTTTCTTTTCCCAACTGAAGCCCTACTATGAGTGGGAATTGCGTGTAACTTTAATGGAGACACTCCCACTGAAGCAGGACATTTGTTCAAGTCATCGTGGTCTTTCTGTGCTCCTGCAGTTTCATCTGTGTCTGATCATTCCTTGAGTTCAACATTTGAAAATTCTGTTAAGGACACGACCTTTTGTTCTGTTTGATTCTTCAACAGTTGCGTGCATTTGATTCTGCATGTTGGACAGAGTTTTGTTCGAGGGATCGCATTTATATTTAATTTCGTTTTATAGTATTTTGCTTCATGCTAGATGAGGTCATAGAGAAAGTAAACAAATTTAAATACTTGGGAGCACACGTAACAAGCAAAAATGAGGTTACGGAAGAAATAAAAAGTCGCGTAGTATCGGGGAACGCATGTTTCTATTCAGTCCAAAAACTTCTAACATCGCGATTAATGTCAAGGAAATTGAAATTAAAAGTATACAGAACGGTTATTTTGCCAGTAATACTTTACGGTTGCGAAAGTTGGAGTACGACCCTAGCAGATGAACATAAATTACGTGTGTTTGAAAATAAGGTTTTAAGAAAGATATACGGGCCGAAACGGGACGAGATGACTGGAGGAGACTGCATAATGAAGAACTCTACGGACTGTACGATTCACCAGATGTTGTAAAAATAATGAAATCGCGACGACTAAGGTGGGCAGGCCATGTAGCTCGGATGGGGGAAAAAAACGAAGATTATATTCTATCCTGGTTGGAAGGCCGGATGGAAAGAGGCAATTGGGAAGACCGAGACGTCGTTGGGAGGACAATATTAGAAGAGATCTTCGAGAAGTAGATGTTCGTGATGAAAACTGGCTTGATATTGCCCATGATAGAATCCAATGGCGAACGTTTGTTACTGCGGCGTTGAACTTGCGAGTTCCATAAGCCATAGAGTTAGTTCGTTAGATCTTTGCTTGCTTCACAGTAATGACACGCAGTCCTGCTTTCTTGGCTTGATCTATATGGTAATTGAAAGTGTTATATCACTTCTTTTGATGGCCTACAAATTGACGAAGGAACTGTTCCTTGTGAATATTACCCACAGTTGCATTTTCACTGTCTAGCAATCCACGTCAAAGCAAAAGAAGTTCTCTGTTCACAGTGGATAGCTCTGCTACACTCTACACAATAATTGACAGTCTGTTGCATTATTAATAAATGTACCAATACTGCACATGATTACACAAGCCAACACACCATACCCTACCGATAATTATCCGTAATAGCCAGGACTTTTTTCTTCTGTGTTTACACCTTACAATCTTTCTGGATTATAAGCTTTCCTTCACACACTTTCTCTTTTTCTCACTTACACGAAAGGCATCACAACCCTTGGTTGTAGAACTTCAATATTTTGCTTTGCGGAACACTTGAATCAGTGCTTTTAACGAAAACATTTATTTAATCCACTTCTCCGTGTTTCTCCATCACAGTTTTTGGCATGGTGCAAGTACATGTTACCAGCTATCTGGCTGTAGCCGCTCCGACGGTAAGAGACCTGATGGAATGACACTAGTTCCATGGAAAAGAGGAAGACCTTTATTATGGGATTTCATCTGCGCTGATACTTTTGCCATTTCAAATGTTACTCATTCTTCTTTGAAAGCGGGTGGTGCTGCTACTCGTAGAGAGGCCGATAAAAATCGGAAATACTCTAATCTACTTGCTCAGTTTATTGTTGTTGCGATCGCAATTGAATCAAGTGGTATTTGGGACACGGCAGGCCTCAATTTTAGTAAAGAGGTTGGTCGGCGAATACAGATCGTTTCAGGTGATGCCTGCGCGACCATCTTCCTAATCCAGCGCCTCAGTATCGCAATTCAGCGAGGGAATGTATCTTCTATTCTTGGTACGTTGCCTCCTGGGAAGGCATTAGATGAGATTTTCCTGCTTTAAATATGTTTTTTTTAAAATTAGTTTATGAATTATTAAATTTAAAAAATATGGATTGTTGTAAATAAAAGTATACCTATATATATATATATTTATACATAAATGCTGACAATTAAAGGTGGAGCCGGTGGTGAAATATGAGGCTGCTGCATTCGGCACTCTGTCATTCTTCACAGAGACATCTGTACCTAACCTGCTAATCTGAGGTGTATAACTGTTAATTTAGAAGACATCTAATACTGCATAAAATACACTACACTTGAAAGTCTCTATGACAAATACAAAGAAAGTTAACCCTTTTTTCTTTCTCTCTCTATTTTAATGTGGGTGTCGTGCGCACGTTTTGGGCCATTTTTGCCACCATTTTGAACCTTCATAACTTTTGAACCCCATAACCGATTTCAGCACACTTTACATTTTTGGAATCAGCATTAGCAATTCTTTTCACATATCAAGTTTCATCAAAATCTGAAATAGCTTGGTGACATGCCGTGGATGATCTGACATGGATGACCCATTGTAGAAAGACACTGAGATTGAGTCAGGTGTGTTAGAATTGAATTTATTTTAAGGCCTTTAGGCACCTTGGGCTCAGGACTGGATAGAGTGAGGGAGAGGATGTTGGAAGATAGACAGCCAGAGCCTATTTTTGTAGGTACCATCCCAGCATTTGCCTAGTAAAACTGAGGGAAAATGTAGGAAAAACCTCAGTCAGGATGGTCGGGTGCTGGGATCGATCCCAGGACCTCCCGAATACTAAGCCAACGCTTTGCCACTGAGCCACGGTGTGTATGTACGAAGGGAACATCCAGTAAAGATTTGGGCGGAAAAGTAATAGTTCACGTAGAACAAAACGTATTTCGTGTAGCTGCCCCACAGTTAGTTGTGTTTTTACTCGAATTTTCAGTGGTTCCGGAACGATATCAAAATAAAAAATTAGGGACTGGGTACTTGAGTAAACTCACGTGGCGATATATTTGTACCGGGAGGAGGATGGTTATTATGAGAAAGCGTGTGCCTAGGAAATAGTAATTTTTGTTTTCCTCGTTATAATGAAACTTGCATGTTAGTATGTAAAGACAGGTGCACACAAGCTTCACAAAAACAAAAGGAAAGCGGCAACGTTTCGCAGAAGCATGTTCACATAAAAGAGGAGAGACACACAGGACTGGGAGCCGCATGTTGCCAACTGTGTGTATGTGTTTCTGTATGGTTACGTGCATTTGAGAATGGACATAAAGTGTAAGAATGTACCAGTATATTGAAAGAAAGAAAGTTATGTAAAGTGTTTACATTCTACTTGGAAACATGGCGGTGTAGAATTGAAACTCCTTATTCAACGTTTCGTTCTTCAAATATACTTGTATTTTGTCACATCTTAATTACATTTTCAAATACACGTATCCATACACTAATAATAATCATAATAATACTTTTATTTGCGTGCAGTGAACATCGAATAAGAGCCTATACAGCACATAGTCGAAAAGGTTTTGAGTGACTTATTTGTAGTTACAGGATTTATTATTTGTTTCAATTATAGTAAAATTCCCATGAATACATTTTTTTCTTTAATATAGTGTGTATGAGTAGCTATTTGTTTAGACATATCCAATATTTTTTTTTTGTTTACGTGTAGAGTTCATCAGACAGTGCAAATGGAGGCAACAACACAAGTTCCAGTTTTGAGGAGGATTTTTGGTGCTTGAAAGATGGCAAGGACAAGGAGCGACATAGTTCGGGTGACAGCAGAGATAGCTATGGATTCGAAGAAGTGTTTACTTCAACGCTGTACAACAGGCCTATTCAAAAGATGAAATCGAGAACTGTGTCTGAGTCAAGTGATGAATTGGTAAGCATACTTTTCTTCTTTCTGTTCTTTTTCTTTTCGTGCGAATGTGAGTCAAGTGATAAACTGGAAAGTACACTTTTCTTTTTTCTGTTTTTCATTTGCTCTTTTCGTGATAAACGTGTGTGTGTGTGTGTATCAGAAGGGAGCTCTGCAGGTATGTCTACATACTGTAGTAGTTAAACTTCAGGGAAAGAACGAAAAATTCCCCGCATAATTTAAGCAGGCGCACTTCACGGGCAAAATTTCGTGGGGGAAAGTGCGTAAATTACGCAACTATACACGGTAGTATTATATTTACGAGTCTACCTAGACTGGTACAGAAACATATCTTTGTTCCTTACTCGTACGGTCGTGTAATTCGGTCTAAACCTCAAACATCTGGAGGAAACCTCCTGCAGTTTTCTGCGGTTTTCGACCCAAACATTGCGTAATATCCTTATCTTCCTTTTTTCTCCCTCCCTTCCTTCCTCTTGAGTCACTCAAGTAAGCATTCAAGGCGGGAGGGGTGGGTTTCAAGCTTTTGCCATTTGCTTTGAGAAGGTGGCAACGCCGAAGAAAATTTCTGGGTGGAATCTTTCTGGTGGTGGGTGTCAATGTTTGGTTAACTACAAGTGGTAGGGAAGCTGGCTGTTAAACCGAAGGCTTTTATGAGATGAGCTTTACTTTATGTTAGAAAAAAGTAACAGGAACTCCAAATTCTGTTTAACAGTGTATTTGATGTACGGTTCTTCATTACTGTATATTGGTTTGGTGCAATTGCACATATGGTGGAAACACATGTTCTGGACCATAAATATTAGTCCACCGAAATGACGTGTGTTACATCACAAGCACAACTTCATTACGTGTCTACAGAACAGCTGTGTTATCCAATTCCTCAGTAGGTATAACGCTGCTTAAGAGCGCCTTGTCAAGGTGAACCGTGAATAACACAAAACTGCGAGTCCTTTTCCTGTATGAATTTAAGCTGGGATATTATGCACGCTTTGCGGAGAATAACATTAACATTTGGAACTCGTACGGCTAATGAATATACCATACGGTGGTTATATGTGAAATTTCTTTCTGACGATAAAAGACTGCAAAATGCGCTCCTTGATCGCCGAGCTACAGCAGCTTGGGGACGTTCAAGTAGCACGTAAGAACAGTTTTAGTCATTTGCAGATATCCCTCCTCCTCTCCTTGTAATAAAGAATAAGCAGATACCCGACCCCTCCCCTTGTGTTTACGTAAGAATTCTCTAATTTCTTATTATTATTTGGTAGACTAAATAACTGTTTAAATCTTTAAATTTACACTAATGTGTTCTTAAGCGAATAGATATTAAAATCATTAACTAATATTACTAAACGATAAATTAGAACAATCAAAATTACACCATGTTTCTAGTGGTTTTTATTAATTCTTAATTTAATAGTTAGTTGTAAATTATTTAACAGATGCGAACAAAGAATTAGGTAGAGACGATACTTTATGTATTTAATTGTTTCGTGTTTTATCAAAATTATGAGCAGCAAGAATGCCGTATCATGCCTAGTTATCTCGCGCACATGTTTGTTATACGTAAGTATTGCTTTGTTACTCCCATTGTCGGTAAAAGTAAGCAATGTTTGAACCCCGTCTCCCTTTGAATGCTTACGTAATCAGGGTTCCCACTCACCTGGAAAACCTGGAATAGTCAGGGAATCCAGCTTAGTACTAAAAAGTCGTGGAAAAGTCAGGGAATTTGATAGCTTATTGTTTGAAGTTCATTTAGCTACAGCAGGTATTTAATGTTAGATCGTTTTTGAAATTACTTGGAGGCTAATGTGCCAACCATGAAGCAATTTAAGAAAAGAATACTGTGAAATATTTTGATGTATCTTTATTTTCATGCAGTTATGGTCTTTATTTTCCCATGGAATTATGATATATATACAAAATGGGGTACCTGAACATTTCTGAGTAGTGACCTGGAAAACCTAGAAAAGTCAGGGAATTTGATCTTGGCAAATGAGTGGGAACCTTGTCGTGGGTTCGATTCACTTTCCTGACCGGAATTTTTATCTGTGTTATTTTAAAGATTTTTTTTTTCTCTTGTGAAGTACTAATAAAGTACAAGATGCATGAGTGGTGGTGGGATTAAAAAAAATGTCATTGCGTATTATTTACATGTTCCACTATACAAAGAACTCAGGGAATTTTGAAAAAAAATTATCATGGAAAACCTGGAAAATACAGGAAATTTCAAGTCACAAGACTAGTAGACATCAAGAGTGTACTATTGTAGTGATTGTTTTCTCTCGTCGTGACGAGACTATCACTGCGGATCGTTTTTGAACTGCATGAAATACACCGTCTACTTGTTTTTCCTGAGGCACTCAGCAGTGGCAACAGACGTAGTGTACTCATGCACGCCCACACGTCGCAGAAAAAGAGTTGTGCTGACTGAGTGAGTTGCAGTATGAAACCGTTCATCGCCCACAGTTTTCCTCGAACTTAAGTTTCACTGATTACCAACTCGTGTGCCTTTTAATTACTTCTTGGGCAAACAAAAATTCACAAATGGGAGAAAAGTCCGGCATGCTGCTGATAACTGTTTCTCATTATGTTAATTCTTTTCCCGTGGAATCAAGTCATTAGCAGAGCAATGGCAGAGGTATGTGGATACAGAGTATTTTGACGGACCAGGTATTGTTGACTAAGAGATGAACGATCTCACTTTCTGTGCGCGTGGCCACGGATTCAGTTACCGCTCGAATCCATTAAGCGGAGTGGTTTGGAGACCATTTTACCAAAAACTGTAGGTTTCGTCCTTAAAAGCTTACCGGCTCGTTTAGGACGTTAACAGTCAATCAATCAGGTATTGTTGATTTCACCAACTTAACATTTGTATGTGACACAGATTTCTCAGACATTTAAAATACACCAAGCCGGACTTAAGTTTTAACAGTATATTAATATGACCTATTTCTTCGCTTCTGAATGTTTGGCACTGTTTCTGGATATTTTCTAATTACATATTATATTGGTTTTTTGTATATGATTACCAAGGTCCTGATTATTATTATTGATCGGCGCTAGGGAGACTGTGGGGTTCGAGTCTTGTTGCCGATCGTCCTTAATTAGGGTTTTCAGAGTTTACTTCAGTTTTAACAGGTCAATGCTGGGATGGTACTCCGAGTATGGCCTGGTCGTTACCGTTCACATCTATTTTCTGCAAGAGTGCTTAATGAACGACGTTCTGCCTCAGACTTTGTAACAGACTCATATCTGCCACACATGTACGCTAATATAAATGTAAATTTTTTAATTTAAATTGTTTATGGCCTTCAGACATCTATGACTCAGGTAAAAGGATGCAGGAAGGAGTCAGCCAGAGCCTAAGTAAAAAGTACAATCCCGGCATTTGCCTGGTGTGACTCAGGAATGAGCTCGAAATAACCTTTGGGTCAATGGTAGGTCTCTCACCGCTGGTGCTTGGTGTGGTCGGTCCGATCCCTGCTCGTGCCATGTTGACTTTGTAGTGGCGTGCATGGGTTTTCTCGGGGAAGTTACTACCGTTTAACCCACTTCCTTCATTCCACTCATCATCATCCATCCGGTCTGAGTCAAAGTTGCCTAAAGGCCGTAAGAAATAGAACTCAAAATTAAATTCGAAATAACCTTGATCAGGATGGTCGATCGCTGATATCGAACTCAGAATATCCCGAATGCAAACCCAACGCTCTACAAACTGAGCTACGGCCTCTTGGTTTATAGTAATAGTATTATTTGCGAGTATGTATTTTTTTTACTAATATAAAGTTCTTTCTAGCTCTATGTATAGAAGAAACTTTTGCCACTTTCGCAACATCAAACAAAGATTTGTGTGATATTTTCTTTGTTAATAAATATTTTTGGTGTGTGAAATTTCTCAAAGGAAACTGTGGGAAAAGGCATGAGACATATTATTCTATTATCTGTGAAATTAGCTAATATTTTTTGTTGTTGTTATTTTAATAGAGATCAAGTCCAACGAAGAAAGGAATTTTGAAACACGGTCGAGTTAGTCGAAGCCTGTCAGAATCCAGTATTGATGATTACGCGTGGTCGTCTCAAGAGGTGATCGCCTATTCTCCCGGGTCAGATTGTTGCATTCCTGAAGAAGAAGGGGACGGAGAAAGAGTGAAAAAGACTGTTCGCTTCAGTGAGGTGGTTTCACGTCAAACTTATCGGTAAGTCCTCAAACTAGTTGTAAATTCAGATGAAGATTTTAAGGTATATTTGATTCGTAGAATACAGGGATGCGGAGTTTGCACACAGAAACTTCGATTCCTTAATTTGTAAAATCACCGAGTCCGACACCTTATTTGTAATTAGAAAAAAATATCCGCTTCATATAATACGATACTCCAAATGGAACATTTAATTAAAGGTTTCCTTGAGTTTTCCCAACCAGAAAATTTTTTTGTCGAATGCCTAGTGAACGAAATAGAATCAGATGTACAAAATAAAGTCAATCGAAGGACATTATGTCCTAGGAGGTGTTGGGACCAAAAACAGTTTTGATAATCGACGCATGATTATTATAACGGTAATGTAAATAACCAATGCTGTTCGTGCACGAGTATTACAATGTAAATTAAAATACTATCGGGTTCAAATCCTGGCCAGGACACTGGAGATTTTTCTCACAGTGTTCTCATACCTGGCGCTCTGCGGTGCACTCAGCCTCCTATCAAATTGAGAACCGGAGTGTCCTTGGTATTGCTGGGCACCTTGGGAAGGTAAAGACGGTCGAGCGTGGGACTGACCACCCCACCTCACTTCGAACCGTAGGTGAAGAAAATGTGGAGCGCTACCTCCACATCCCCCACAGGGGTTAGCTTCACCTTTTATATCCTCAAATGAAAATGGAAAAAAATAGATGTAATCAATTGAATATCTTTGAAATGGAAAAATGTGTTTAAAAATGACATATTTTTCAACGCACGGATGACAATTATTATTGAAAGCAACACGTATTTATTTAAATAAATTGTTCTCAATAATAATAGAATTTTTTTTTCTTTATGAGAACAATAGTTGATTATTTAAATAGGTATATATTGTTTTTGGAAATATATAATTTAATATTATCCACAATAAATCAACAATAAACCCCGTTACAAGTTTGCAGTTGTCTCTCGGGAACTGTCCTTAATAAGTGAATGCATGTGCTTTTAAAATTCAGAACTCAGATTAACTCAGAACCCGAGGCATCACTTCTTGTAATACACACTGATCATGGCATATTCCTGTGGGAAATTTTAATTATAACGAACTATATTATCATTTTCATTTGGTAGGAGTGTCGTTTTTCACCGATTTCGACTCCAGTAAACCAATAATTGCTTTCTACTCAACAACCCTGATACAATGTAAGGGCCGCACAAGTATTCTTGAACTGTGACCTAAAGTTTATACTACTGTCTTATTTGTGTTTGCTAACTTTCATTTTATTTGTAATGCCACGTAATTGAAAGAGATAGTGACTTTCACAGCTGGACCCAATGATTTCAAAATTTCAAACCGTTTGATAACACTAAGAAAATTATTTAAAATTCTTGACGTGAATGAGTGGGCTAACATATAGAACGAAATTCTGAACATGTACTAAATTGTTCTTTATGCACCTTCTAGAATTCTCTCAGTACATACACAAGGCTCGTTGAGTTTGTCCGACTAGTCCTTTTTTATGTACTTAAAAAACATTCTAAATTATTCAATATTCTAGTGAATATCTATCCACTGACTACCAGTATTCAGTCATTGACTCTCCTATACTCAGTCACCAATGAAGCATTTACAATTTTAAAGAAAATTTACTGCTCCAGTTTTTTTTTATTATTATTATTAAGCTGTCACTCAGATTCATAGAAAATGGTAATTGAAAAATTTTGTAAGCTCGAAACATTGGCAGGGGGCTGGAAAACCAGGAAGTGTCAGGGAATGTTCTTAAAATTCTGGAATTTTTAATTTTCAACAATGATTGCTTTATATTTTCCTTAAGAGAGAAAAAAAATTGATAGTGACATACAATGTGAAAAAAAAGTTCAGTTTTCAATAGGTAACGGTAATTTTTGAAAATATATTTGATTAGATATATATATAAACTTCTGGGGCATAACTTCCTGATACGATAGTATTCTCGTTTCTAGCTGTAACACCACATCTCTTCAGTACTTACATGTATGGTAAAAAAATATTTCTAAAATACTTCTGTTCTTTTGTTTCTCCCATTTCCCTGATATTTCAACATTACTTATTGTGAAAGGAGAAATTTGAAATAGATCGATGCAGCCATGTTTGTTTGTTTATTGTAGTATGCAGCTCATGAAAGCCTTCGGTCCAGCAGCCGGGTCCCTTACCTCTTGTGGTTAGTCAAACATTGACACTCACCGCTAGAAAGATTCCGCCAAAAAATTTTCTTCGGCGTTGCCACTTTCTCAAAGCAGATGACAAAACCTTGAACTCCTCCTGTCCGCTCCCTCTCCCGTGAATGCTACGTACTTGAGCGACCCTAGAGAGGAAGAGAAAGACAAGATTGTTAAAGAAAGAAGTGGCAACCTTTCTGTCCAAAACCACAGAAAACTGCAGGAGGTATCCTTCATATGTTCGTGGTTTAGATGCCCACTTGTTGTGAGAAGAGGGCTTTCATGTTTTGAGCGGCAGAATACGTAGATGCATTAGTTTCACGGCTGTAGTCAAAACGTCGTCTGTCAGCATAAATCTCTCTCTGTATGAAGCAGAATGAATACGATTCATGACACTGTAGCCTATGCTGTAAAATGTTGTAACAACGCTCTAGATTGTGGCAACCATTTCAACCGTGTTGTTTTAGAAGAGACATATTCTACAGTGTAAGGCTTAGTTAACAGTTTTGTGTTCTGCGGGAGGTAAAGTTCGGCAAATTTTTCTGCCCCCTGCTCCCCTCCTTTTTTGCCTTGAGTAAGTGTATCAACAACAATGTGGAAAGACATGATTTTTCGTTTGGAAAACCGGGGAAAATTCAGGGAATTTTTTGGGTACTGCTCACTGGATACAGTGATAGTGAGACTATACCAAACCAGCAGGCTTTGTACATCTAAAATAAATGGTTCATATATTCTGTTTGTTTATCACACTGTGCAAGTTTTCGGGCGTAGAAAATTTTCCGACGGCCATTGTATATTAATCGAGTGGACATTATAAAGTTAATAGGATATTGTTCTTGTATAAAAATTAATGTAATGATAACTCATATTAAACCGTTGTAGGCACCTACCAAATCATACAGTCTTTATCAGTACCAGCGGTTCCCTACGTGGGGTCCGCGAACACAAATATGTATTTGAAAATAACTTTTACTCCTTTGTTCATATAAAAGAAACAAGCAAAAATATTTATTGTTATTACAACAGCAGTATATATACAGGTTGTAATTTCTTTTGTTAATATTTATGAAATGTGTGGACTGATTAATTCGATTATTCAATGTGTATGATTTTTATTTCGTCACATGTGGCGAAGTATAGGAGTATAGGGGGTTTGCCAATGGCTTTAGAGTACTTGTCGCAGGTTCGAACTCCCTCTCACGCAGATCAATCTGACTTGAGGTTCTCGAGTGCTTCCCCTAAGTCTTTACGAGTTAAATGCTGCATTGGTTCCTATTTGTTATTAACAAGTCTTGGCTTCTCCATTTCTTGTCCAACAGACATTGCAGAAGGTTACACCTGAAAGTCAGGTAACCTTAGTGTGTTGTAAAGGCCGGAAGCGGTCTTTTTTTAAGCGGTGGTCCGCTGTTTGTAAAAGGTTTCAAAACACTTGTTTATATCACAAAACTGAATTTAATAGATTTGTATGTATGGTCTTTAGGTATTTTTGGGTCAGGCTTACCGACGAAATGTTTGTTTGACTTGCTCACCTGTATTTACCCAGTCAACCTTGAAGTTGTAGTTGTCGCCGTGCTTCAATTGATCCCACGTCATAGTTCTAATACAACACAACAAAACGAGTAAGATGAAGATTACAAGTGATGTGACTCTTGTTTTGGGAGAGGCTCTATTTTGAATGTGTGACGTATTTCTGCCAGATCATTGAGTTACTGATCTAACCCTCTTATTTTGCAGTGGTTGTGTATGTGTTGCCGTATACATCTCCATTTAAAGTGTTCAGTTCTTTGTCAGCATTTTCCCTGTTCGTGTAGAATATATTTCCAAATTGTGCTCTGCGAAGCCCTGGGACTGTACAGATGCTTCCTTGTGACTCTGCGACATTTCCCGTGGAAAAAAAAATATGTCACCACCAAGTTGAACGGGAAAATTACAGGAATAACACAATTTAAAAAAAAAAAAAAAATGCACTAATGGTCATCTTCAGTGTTCAAAATCAGGCGGCATGCATCGGTATATCATACCGGCTTTGGCTTTTGATAGCTAAAAGCATACCATCACTGAAACACACGGTATGCGTATCCATGTATTGTAGTTTTTGATATCTCTTGGCAATATTAGGAAAACGTAGGGTCTCTGTTATTCTTACACTTCGACACTGGTTACCGTATGTCGTTAGTTAGCGAATAGCAGAGAGACTGTATTATTGACTTGGATGAAAACTCTGCTATGCGAATACACTTGTCTCAGGCAGGGTTGGACTGGAGTGGTATTACTGTACAAGGGCCCAATACTTTTTTCGGCAATACTATTTTCCGCTAAAAGCAATCAAATGAATTTTTTTTTACTAATTTTTAGTTTTGAAAAACATTGCTCACATGTAACTTATGTGCGTGGTAGTGTAAAAAAATAAAAAAAAAAAAAACACATACTTAAACGCCACATACAAGTTTTTAAAGCAATTACCTTGACTTACAAGTTGAAACAGAATCTGTAGCACACGTTAGACATTTTTTTTTTTTTACATAACTTATCTGCGATACATCTCTTCAAGCGAATTTCTTTCCCAGAACCTCATTTTTCTTTCATCACAACCTCCCTCTTCATTATCGCATCACACTTCTGATTCAATGTAATTAAAGGATTGTGTACACATATACCATACGCTTGAGCAAAACTGCATTAACTTTTTGTGAACATCATTCTGAGCTATATCTATCTTCTTTGGAACAGTTTCAAAGGCACTATTGGGATGGCTTTTCTCCTTTATTTCCTGTGGACATTTTTAGGATCAAGTCGCTGCAGTAGTAGACTGATGAAGAAATCTTTCGTAGACACTGTTCGTTTCGCAGAACACGTGCTGTGTTCTCAAGTTGATTGCAGTTTTCAATTTTAAACAAATCACTCGGACTTAACAACATCCCATTTTTTTCCCTTCAGTAGCTACTTTTGACATTTCTTCCTTTCTTTTTTTTTTTCGAAATTGTTCGAGATGAAAAAAAGTCTTCTTCCAGTTCAAAATCAACTCCAACACTTCATTCACAGGTTTACATGAGGCTGTAGCATTCTCATACAACGTGAAGTACTTCTCTTATTTTCGATCATTTCTTTCTTCTAACTGCTATTCTAGACTGTCACGTAATCATCTAACCCATCTGTATTTAGAAAGTCACTGAGATATGTACAAGTCATTCCATATCGAGCATTGTATGAAGGCTTTGAATTGAGACCATTTTTAAGCAACGAATTGGCCTGAAATTTTGTAATTGCATCGGAGTAGCGCTCAGTTAATATGTCCGTTAGATACTGCAGGAAATAAGAAATCTGGATGTATGAGATCTATGTTGTTTACGTATTCTCCTCTATTGACGATTCCATTCAGAAGTTTCATTTTTGCTCCATTATCTTATTGCATCAATTTTTCAATGTTTTAAAACCTTTTTTTATTGCCTCTATGGTTCCCCTGTATGGACCCTCTTCATTCATACTTCCATGCTCTTATGTGAAATTTACATAAACACCGAACTTGTTTGGATTAGTCCGAACAAATTGGGACACTTCTGGCTACTTCTCCGTTGCATCTGCCACTACCAAATCTAACACGTACCATGCAGTGAGTGTATACAATTTTGGGTTTGTCCTTTTCGAAAAGCGCCTTCCCAACTTTGTAACATCCACTCATGCTAGACGTCCTGTTGGAAGAACAACCCACAACCTTAGTCATAGGGGTACCACTTGAAGTAAAAACTTATGTAACCTGGCTGTAAATACTAACCAAACGTCCCCTACCTGTGTTAGCGGTGTTCACAACCAAAGTAAATCATCTTTGAACATATTCTTGTTGAGAATATACCGGACAGCAATCACTAACGGGTCCGTTACAAAGGTGTTTTATGTCAGATCTATCTAATAGTGAATTACGGAAACGTAAGAGGCTGCTGTGAAATATCCTACTTTATGTGCTCCAAGATTCTTTCGTCTAGCAACTGTCCCGTTACATGGAATAAGGTCATTTATAAATGTGTTCTATAAAAACGTCACACATGATCATCTTCCATGCCTCTTTACAGTGCCACACTTTTCCAGACGCTCTTTTCGCTGCTGGTTTAACGAAAATAGGATCCTGAACATGCTCCTTTTAGCACTGTATCATATTCAGAGGGAAATAAAACTAGTTCTTAAAATTTTCCGTGATTTAATCTGTCGTCTAAACTGTATGCGAATTTGTCCTTTCCTCGATAAGCTATGTTTTTGCTTACGAACAAATGCAGTTCTATCAACAAATCTTTTGACCACTGTTTTCCTTTGTTGCTTCTGTCGAACTTCCTTTGCATTGATGATGCTAAGTCCCGAAATGTCTATTTGTACTAGCACGGAAAGCTGCTTGTACAGCTTTTATATGTGCCTGAGAACTTTCATGCCTTGCTATATTCTTGTATATAGGGTGCCCATTAGGGGTATGGTTAAAAAGCTGGACACTTTGCCAAACTAAATAAAATTGAAATGCAAGAAGATGTGGAACTCTTACTTTGCTCAATTAACCATACATTTAATTGCTAAAGAATAAGTAGATTGGTGAAACAAATACGCATAAAATACAAAAATAGTAATTGGAAATGTATTTATACAAACCATCAGAGTAATTATTACGTTCAGTTCACAAAAATCCTATTGCACGTCCACCAGCAACTTTGGTTCACTTTAGTTCCTAACTTACATTGGTAGTTGAATTTCATTGAACGTACCCACATATTTAAACTTTTAGACTTTGATATTGTCTTGTTTTCGAGCCCCTTTCACTACGATGTTTGTTTTGCAGGAAGGCTCTGTAATGTCACTGCACGTTCCATTCTCTCTCTCTCTCTCTCTTTCTCTTTCTTTCTCTTTTCTTGTAAGTTAAAAAGTTAGATTTCGGACTTAATTCTGGAACAGTCTGACCAATTAAGGAATTTTCCCGCCAGGTCGAGATTGTATGGAAAGCTGTCTAGCGGCTGAAATCTTACTATTCTGAAATTTAGTAAAATTTACTAAAAATTTAGAAATTATGAAAACGTCTCAGGTTGAAACCATGATAATGATGGGAAGTTTGATATTTTAAATAAGAGAACTGAGCGCAGGACAAATGTATGTCCGGCTCGATTGTTAAGTCAGACACACGACATGGCCATCAAAACCTGGACTGTCCTGCCCAAGGCCATTCTATTTGTTTAGGTTCTTAATAGTAACTTTATACCCGGTCACAAATGAACTAACACTAACATCTGCTCTTTTCCATTTAGCATATCGTAATGTTTCCCTTGAGGGAGCGCCTTAATTGCCACCGCAATGCCCAGTGTAACTGAGTCTGGCGCCGTTACTGATTTATTAAAATTATTAGGTAGAGACAGGTAATGCAATGAATGGTTCGTAGCTTGTCTTTTATCCCTTCACCTTTTATTATAAAAATTACAAGTCCACTATTTTAATAAAAAGAGTCTCCCGTACAAAACTATATTGGCTTGTGTTTGAGGTACAAAGTATCTCAAATTACTTTCTCTGTAATCTTGTTGCAGTTGATGTAGCCCAAACGACGGTCTGTTGTATGGCAGGCGATGGACCAAGTAGTTGGCAACTACCTGGCAGAGAAAGGAAGTTTGAAAGTCAAATCTCGTAGCAGATCTGGACTTAGGCAGAAGTCCTATCTCGTAGCAGATCAGGCGGTAGTAAGGAGCGATCTATCTCGTAGCAGATCAGACCAAGGAATTTAGGCCCTTCTCGTAGCAGAACCGGCCAAGGTGAGGAGGAGGAGTGGGTGCGACTATCTCTGGGAACGGAATAGTCCCGGCTGCTCTGACTCGGCGGCTTTTATTCAGTTCTGGTCTGCTGACTCTGCAGTCCTCCGCTGTCTTCTGCTCCGTCGGCTGCCTTCGGTCGCTGTGGTCGGCTCCGTCCGTCTTCCACTACCATTTGTTGACGAGTATGAGCACATGCTTTTACTCGCTAGCGTACTCCACCATTTACTACTGCTTATTTGTAAACAAACAGCACATGCTTCGTGCGTGCTGTGTTAGCACATGTGTTTATACACATTCTGCGACTGATTACTCGTCACTTTACAATATCCTTTTTGGCGTGTCTTCATTGCGCTACACTCCTTGTTACTATGATGATAACACTATAGTGATATAGTTTGCTCCCATGTTCCTGTCGTCTACATACTTTCTAATTGAGTTTTTCAAACTGTCCAATTAGCAATGCTTCGAACTACAATAGGACAAATCAAAAGAGTATACGAAAATATTTTCACGAAGAAATTCTCCTCAGTCGTGAAAGTAACAGCGACATGGGGGTTGGACAAGTTAAAACAAGCGGTGAAAGAATTTTGTCAACGAACATATAAAGTACACTAACTAACAGCTGAGCTCTTTTCACGCCTGAAGAAGAGCCTACATTTTGTCGTGAAAATATTTTCGTACACTCTTTCGATTTGTGTTCTATTTGGGATTTATACAAGCATTTCACATATACCTGTATTGAAAGATAGGTCTGGGCGTTATCCTCGTTACTGTGTTTGACGCCGACAATGCCGGCGCCGAAAGGTAGTTTTTTTTCTTCTTCCATTTTGTCCTTAAAAGAGTCTGAAGTTTTATCCCGTATACAGGGTCTAGATTCAACAAGTTCAGTCAGGGTTAACACATCATAAGGAAAATTTTTTGCCATCTTCAAAACTCAGTATAAAATTAGAAGCACAAGAATGCCGTCTACAATCTTCAAAACTCAAACTCAAAATTAGATGCACAAATATACAACCTTCTCACCCACTCAACTGTAGTTATACTACAGAAATCTATCGGGTAGTCGATCCCGGCACAAAGAAGAGAGGGAATATTTGAACACACAACTTTGTTTTTTTGTCAGTTCCCATCCCACAAATTCCTGGAGAAAACCAGCGACAAATGAAGCATGATGTCACATCCATGCTGTTGATAAAGCCTCGATCACTATCAAGAGAATGACATGCCAAATGAGTCACTTCTCCTCGGACAATTTTTAAAGGGCGTCTGGTTGTGCTCGCTTCGTTTTAAAATAATAGTAATAATAATTCTATTTTAACTTGTTAACAAATATTATATTCTATCATTGGGATTGGGCGAAGTAATCTGCATCTTGTTTCTAAAATCCTTTCCATACATGAAAACAAAAGGACTAAATCAAGATAATTATTTTAAAAATAGGGACTGTATAAAAAAACATTATTCTGAATGGAAAAAATGAAACAGCAAAACTCCAAACACAAGAAATGAAACAAAAATACACAGCGCCTTGTCACTATCCGAGTCTGCATCCATCCATAAGAAAGCATTGCCGGTAGGTCTGAAAGCTTGCATTTGATTACATTGAAACCGAACCCATCACCGCCATTGCCGGCGTAGTGTGCAAACGCACTTACTGTATTTAATAGAAAGGTAGCACTTACAGAAACAAGTTCCAATAGGTTTTAGGATTAGGTAAACTCAGCATACGTCACCACGACCTCAGTCCTGTTCACACCCACTTCTCTTTAAATACGTTTTAATTTTTACGTTTGAAAGACAACCAACAAATTTTAATAATTTATAGGAAATATTGTAGATTAAAATTGTTTTGACGTGTCACGACGACGATGGGCGTTCTACCCGAAAGCAGGTCCTGACTCGGAGGTCCCTGGGCAAGGTGGACAGATGGTGGTTTGCCATTGCCATCGATTGGATGACGAAGTCCTCTAAGGACGGGACCTAGAATTTAATGTAGGCTTCGAAGCTTGTGTCTCCTTTGGAAATTGAACCTGGGACCCCTTGAGTGCAAGGAATCGACCGTTACTACTTTATGGTGTCATATTCTCGCGTATATAAGCCATACTTAAGTTTTGCGTAAGATTTTAGAACAAAAATTATTTCCTTGTGTAAGACACATTTTTTCCAACTAGCCTAATAAGTAAGTCTTACTTGCATAAAGGCAGCAAAAAAATTACATGAATAAAACTCATATACTCAGCATGAAGACACTATTTCCACTCTTGCACAGTAAACACAGAAAAACATTGGTAAAGCACTTTTGGCCTTTCTTTTAACGTCTACAAATTGGTACGAATTACATCTACAAGTAACGTCTATTACGTGCTAATATTCCGTTGCAAACATGGGTATCAGCAAGTATATTACATAGCCATTACGTTGTTCTACATGTATATCATGTAGTTTTACAACTTTCACACGTCACTACTACAGAGACAGCAAGGGTGACTCGCGTCTACGGCTACACGTGCACTGGATTCAACGAACTACATAAGATACGGTTTTCTTGTATAAAATTTTGCTGTTCCTGATGTTATTTCCTCTTTCTGATTTAATTCTTTTTTTTTTTTTTTTTTTTGCCGGATTTTTCCTTGAACCAATTCGTTTTGTGATTTGTATTTGTATTTATTTTCATCCTTTTATCATAAAAATGATGTTGGACATGTCAAATTACAGATAGATATTAATAACAATATATAAAAGAAAAAAAAACATTACAAACTACAATTATAAATCAACGACTATTACACAAATTTATATAGTCGTCTATTTTGTAGAACACATTTTGAAGAAAAAGAGCTTTTAACATTGTTTGGAACCTTTGAATATTATTTTCTTGTTTTATTTTGATGGGTAGCATATTATATAAATGCTTTCCAGCATAATCTACACCTTTTTGGTATAATGTAGTATTGTGATTATTTATATGGAAATCATTTTTTTGTCTCGTATAGTAGTTATGTACATCTCTGTTCATGATATAGTTAACATTATGCTTTTTAATATATGTAAGAAGTTCATACAGGTAAATACAAGGTAGCGGAAGGATTTGTAACGCTTGAAAATTTTGCTTACATGGTGTGTTTGGTTTTTTACATGCTATTATACGAACAACTCTTTTCTGTAATTTAAAAATGTCTATGCTCTTGTGAGAGTTTCCCCAAAAGATTACTCCATATCGTAGCAGTGAATGGAATGAAGCATAATAGAGTGCTTTTGCTGTTTCTTCATTTACTTTCTGCCTTATAGATCTTATGGCATAACATAGTTTGCTTAATTTAAGTGCCAAACATTTTATATGTTCTTCCCAGTTCATGTGCTTGTCCAGTGTTAGTCCCAAAAATACATTACTATTCACAAAACTTATGTTTTTGTTATGAAACGACAGTGTAAGCTGTGGTGTAATATTCCTGTTGATCTGAAATAACAACGCATGCGTTTTATCAGCATTTAATATTAAGTCATTTCTTTTAAGCCATAGTGATAGATCTTCTAATGCCTTTTTACTATTACTATAAAGCGAGTCTTCATCTTTACCACATATTAATACAGACGTATCATCTGCAAATAATGTTGTATTGGTTGCGTTTATATTTAAAGGAAGATCATTAATATATATAAGAAATAACAAGGGACCCAGTACAGACCCTTGAGGAACTCCATATTTAATTTCTTTTTCATCTGATAAGCATGTTTCTATAGTGTTATTATTTATATAAGATATTTCAACTGCTTGTTTTCTCCCAGTTAGATACGATTTGAACCAATTGTATGCTATTCCCCTTATTCCATAATTATGCATTTTCTTAAGCAACATATTGTGTTGTACTACGTCAAAAGCCTTCGTTAAGTCAAGGAATAAGCCTAGACAAAGAAATTTGTTATCCAAAAACTCTTAAGATTTTTCCAGTAAATTGGCATATTGCTGTTTCTGTAGATTTTTCTTTTAGAAAACCATGTTGAGCATTAGAAATAATGTTATAAGTATCAAAGAAGTTAACAACCCTTTTAAACATTATTTTTTCTAGTATTTTACTGACTACAGGTAACAGTGATATAGGTCTGTAATTTTTAACGTTTTCACGTGATCCTTTCTTGTGTATTGGCTTAAGTTTAGCAATTTTTAACTTCTTTGGAAAATTACCACTTTCGAGAGATCTGTTGGCAAGGTAACATAATGGATCTATAATATTTTCCCAACATTTCTTGAATAAATTATTTGATATGTTATCTATACTTGAGGAATTAGAAGGTTTTAAGTCTCTTACAATATTTTGCAATTCTGTCTTCGTTACAGGCTGAAGAAAAATTGTTTTATCGCATTGATTTATCTTAATTTTATCAATTTCATGTGTTAGTAAGTTAGGAGACTTAATATAGTCAGAGATCACATTTAAAAAATAATCATTAAATGTTTTTGCAATGTCAATTGGCTTTACTATCTGATGTCCTTCATGATTTAAGGTAATCGTATTGAACGTACTCTTCGTAAGATTCAATTCATTTTTAACAATATTCCACATCTCTTTGGTTTTATTTTTTGAATTTTGAATTTTCTGATTGTAATAACTTTGTCTAGAATTTTTCAGTAATTTCTTATATAGTTTTCTGTGCTCTTTATATTTTAACTCAGCTTGCTGTGATCCCTGTCTTTTTCTTATTTTATTCATAAGTATACATTGAGTTTGTGCTTTCTTAACTTCTGATGTAATCCATGCTGGTCTTCTCCTTTTTAAAATTTGAATTTTCTTTGTCGGAAAAGCCCTTTCAAAATTATAGCAAATAGTATGTATTAAAACATCATATATATTGTTTACATTTTCATTTATATAGATATCATCCCAAGTCTCTTTTCTTAGAAGGTAGTTGAAATAATTAACATTTTCATTACTTAGGTCCCGCACAATTTTAAAAATTTTTTGCTCTACACCTTTTGGAGAAAATTTTATATTACCCAGAGTGACTAGTTGGGCTTCGTGATCAGAAAACCCGGTATTTATAACTAGAGATTGAAAAGATAAGAGATCAGTGTTAATTAATATTTGATCGATTGTTGAGCTGGAGTTTTTAGTGATTCTAGTAGGCATAAATATGGTTGGTTTTAGATTATATGTTTTGAATAAAATATTTGACTCTGAGTTTACTGCTTGTGTTTTGAAATTAATATTTAGGTCCCCCAGTACAACAGGTGTGTATTTAGTACTATTATAGTGTTCTAAAATGTGATCTAATTTTCTTAGAAATATATTTATGATGCTATCCGGGGTTCGATAGATACATATTATAACTAAGTTTACATCTGGAATTTCTAAAATACAACTTTCAAAATGTTTTTCTTCATTTAAATGGGCAAACTTTAGTACTTCTCTTGTTTTGATACCTGATCTAATAAATATACAAGACCCTCCTTTTCTCATTACGGATCTGCAATAGTATGTTTTACACTCAAAATTAGATATAGTTATAAAATTCATATTTTCTTCACTTGCCCAATGTTCTGTCAAACATAAGACTTTTACATTATATAAATCATTTTGTAATAGAACCTCAAGTGATAGTTGTTTGTCTATAGATAAACCTTGCACATTTTGGTGAAATACTGTAAAAGAGTCTACCATAAAAAACTTTCTCTATACATTGTGGATGGCTTCCTTTCTCTGTGTGATTTACGTAGTTGCTTTGTACATTTATTTGTTACCTTTTCTTTCCCTTGTACTTTCATCTCATTCGTGCTTACTCTTTCATTATGGATGAAACTTGGATACTTTTGAAAGGACACCTTATAGCTGCTAGTGCAATTTGGGTTACTTTGTGTGTCTTTTCCATCAGTCTTTTCTTTTAAGGTTTCTTTGTCTACTGGCAGGTCACTGGATGATTGTAATTCAGGAGGATGTAACGGGATGGCTTCTTTACTTACTTTAGGTTTTACAAGTGAACATAAAGCTTCAGCTACACTTTTCTTACCTTTTGCGTTTAAATGTTGACCGTGTCTTGTGAAAAACCGTCTTTCAATTGTTGCCATATCAAGTACATTTACATTATCAAAACGTTGGCATGTAGCTATTATCTTGGTATTTGCCCTTCCTACTTCTTTATTTACAATCGACCCTGATATTAAGTCATTCCTGTATGGAATAGTCGATACAACTACATTTGTGTGAGAAAGATTCAATAAATGTCTTTTTAATGCAAATATAGCTTTACCAGTTTCATTCTTAACAATGTCATTTGATCCGCCTATAATTACCACCACATCTTGTTTATTTAAGTCGTTACATAACGTGTCTACACATTTCAGTACCTCACTCATCGGTGCCCCTGGCTTTGTGAAACTTTCTACATTATAATTACCTTGCGCCTCTTTTATTTTGGCAGCTAGTCCTCTACTATGACTGTCTCCTAATAGTATCATTTTACTTTTGCACCCAGTTACATGATTCTCACCTAGTCTTATTCCTAATGGGACTTGTTTTGTTGACTCGTTACACCTAATGTTCACTTCCTTCTGTATTCTCTCTTCGTTTGACACTGCTTCTTGAAAACTCAGTTCTTCCTCCTTATTATCAAGTACATCGAATCTGTTAGCTGATGTTGGAATGCCTGTAGGGTTGCTACTTTGTACAAGGGAATTTTGTTTTTTCCTACTCCATGTCGACCGCTTAACCATGTCTGTCCATTTGTTATATGTCTTATTTGGTGATGTGACTGGTTCATTTTTTGCAATATCTGCTTTAAGTAGTTCGATGATGAGATCTTTCGTGGCAATTTCTTCTTCCAGCCTTGCACATTTCAGACAATTTGGCGTCATGATGTTGGCTCTAGACTTTATGATTTGC